>CM041639.1:44315839-44336864 GCA_023333625.1 Bothriochloa decipiens
ACCGGTCAGATGAAGGAGAAGGCGACGCGGGCCCCACGCGTCAGTGACAGGAGGGAGCGGCGCGTGCTCGGACGACGGACGCGGCACCTTGATGGGCTTTGGCCCAAGATGGAGGGAGGAAAGAGCGAGCCGATATCAGGAAAAGAGAGGAGAGGGAGAGGATTTGGTTTTTCATTTATTTAAACATTTTTTTCAAATGGATTTTTGAATTCAAAATCAACTTCAAACTGCACATAATAAAAACATGCACCAGCATAAATGCTCAAGCAAGTTTCTATCCCATTTTCATAAAACACTTATTTTGCCTATTAATTATTTTCAAAATTCCTTTTGGCCATTTTTTTTAAACCTCTAAAACCTAGGGTGTTACAGTCATGCAGTGTAATGCACAAGTGCACAAGTGCAATAATTGCATGCACAATTGCATAACTGCATGCACAATTGCATGCACACTTGCACAGCTGATGTCTGAAGATATGGTGAAAAGTGCATGCCAAAGTTTAAAGATATGAAGAAGAGGGACTGCCGTAAACAGTACCAAATTGGTCAGCACAGTAAACTCCAAAGTTTAGAACACCAAACTTTGGTAACTAAACGAGGCCTTACAGTTGGAGGCACACCGTGCCTGACAGCCTGAGGTAACGAGATCACACATTCACACAAACAAATTAGGCAGGAATCGCCTGAACAACCTCATTTTGATATCCAAATGGTGATCCCAAATCATATCATGACACAAGCTAACGATGCCATATGCCGACACAAGCTGCCGAGCTGCAGCGGGACGACGGCTCTGCAGATATAAAGCAGCACATAAATACCCTTACATACAGGCTATTATATAGCTACGGTAGAATGGTGTCCCTAAACGCCGCATATGTTGATTATGTTTTACCAGAAGAGCTAGGCAGGGATATTTACATAGACTACCTACAGAAAACAGTTAGATGCTCGGCAGCTCAGGCATTAACTTGCTAGGAGCCGTAGCTTGAATAGTTAAGAGTTTATTTCTTAGAGCAAGCCGACTCTGCCTTACAGCCTCAGTGTGGTGTCCGCTGCCGATGTGGAAGCACCAGATCTTGCCTTCTCGGTGAGGAACTTGTCACAGTCCGCACCCTTCGCAGTGAACTCCATCAGAAGCTCCTCATGAAGTCTCTTCAGTGACTGCTTGAACCTCACCGAGCAGCTCTTATCACCCTCATCAACGTCCTGCACTCCATCACCAGAAAGGCATCCAACCTGGGCACCGTCCAGGTAGGCTCTGCAAGCTACAAGGATGTTGCGCCCATACTTGCAGAAATGGCCAGCAACAAAATCCTCAAAATTCTGCAGGCAGTACATCCAAGTTAGATTTGCATATGAAAGCATAGATGGTTAAATAAACAATAGTTCCATCACAACAGGTACTATACTACAAATCTCCATGTTCGAGCGGTAGCCCCATATTCAGCAAGCTTGTCATTGTTATATTGGTTTCGAAAAGCTCAGTACCACTACAGAAACAAGTAGTATTCCCATAATTCGAACAATAACAGAGGCATACCTTTGGTGGATTTCGAAGAGAGTACAACATCGTCCTGCAGGATAGCAGGAACGTATCTTCATTATATGTCAGGGATTTCTTCTCCCCATGAGCTGTGTTAGCATGCATAGCATAGCCAGGCTCATTGAAATAAGGCTTTGCATTCAAAACCAAAGCTTGAATTGAGACCAGGACCTGGAGCATAGTTGAATTGGCTGGATTCCACTTCTCACATCCACTGCCAGTCCAGGTGTTTAGGAGGCTAAGGCACACCTTCCCACAAGCATACAAGTTTGGATTAAGCCGCAAACCACCAGCACGGTAATTCACCATCTGTATAGAATCAACTGATCATGTCATGATCCATAAATCAAACTGAAGAAACAAGGAAAATAATTAATTGATATACAAGTGCTGAAGTCAAGAAAATATTACCGGTGGTACATTTGGATACTGAGGGGGGAAGTAAATGTCAAAGAAGAAGAGACCGTCATGGTAAGGAGTACCAGCTGGTCCCATAATGACAGCTCTAAGCAGGTCCATTCTATCCTCATATGCCCTCACAAATATACTATCTATTCAATTTGGAGAAAAATACAAATTAGAATATTTTCTTGAAAGCAGATGAGTGAGATTATAATCATTCTTGGCCCTTATGAACTGAGCCTTCAAAGTTCTAAAAACACTAAGGAAATGTTCTCAAGACAAAAGAAGCATTTCAACTAACAAAGGCATGGTTGCACCAAGTGTGGTACTATTCGAAAACACTAATGCGACCAATTCATAAAATTACGGTTAGTAAGCAACACATACCTGGCAAATCTTTCTCTAGGACTTTCCACTCATGCTGAATACGTTTCACCCAGTCTTTTGATGGCTGTTAATATAATTTTTTGAGTATGGAACTGAACAAAAACAATAATAATAGCAAGGGCAGGGCAAAAAGAAAGTTACCTTTTTAACCACCTGAACCTTTCTCTTTTCTGGCTTTGAATAATAATGATCACTATGATCATCAACAGTATCAAATCGTTTGAAGGCCTTATATTTTTCTTCGATTTTATCAACTACGGCCTTAGAGGGTTTGGTCTTATTTCCAATCTCAGTAGCAGTCTTCTGCATCCACGGTAAAGAAGCCTCCAGACCAGGTGGAACACCGAGGTTATCAAACTTGGGAGACAAACCAAATTTAAACTCACTTTCAATAAGTGGAGCATCATAACCATCATCCTCAAACTCATCTTCATCATAAGCATAGTCTTCTTCATATCCCTCATAGGTGTAGTCATCATCAGGATGGTTGTAAACTTCCTCATCTTGAAACACTTTGTGGTCAACCCAGGAATTGGTATGTTTTGAAGCAGGATAGTTGTAAACTGCCTCATGTTGAAACACTTTGTGGTCAACCCAGGAATTGGTATGTTTTGAAGCATATGTGCTTGGGCCAGGGATGTCCTGAATCCAACCATTCTGACTTTATTTAAACGGAAAAGAATCTGTCTGAGCTTGCTAATAAAAGCAAATAATATAAGAAAAAGATACAAGGGAATTTACCTTGCCATGCTTTGGCGAATTCATAGGGCATACAGCAGTTTGCTTATTCTTGTCCACTGGTGCTTTATCACCAATAATTATGACTGGATCATCATCATCAATTTCAATTATTTCTTGAGGTACAACCTATTGTTCAAGCAAGCACAAATTTCAGAAGAAAATGCATCAATTAGTAGTTTCTAGAACTGCAATTCAGTTCTGCAAGCAACACTCTTTCGACACAGTATAATTGTAACATGAAATGTGCTCAGAAGCTATTAATTTGCCATAATAAAACAAGAGCATTTATTTGTCATAATTTTAGCATTCACCCTGTGTACCTAAAGAACAGAAACTATGCTGCCACACGTAATGATTCATGAAGATATTTCTGACAGTTTTAAAAAGGATATAAGAGCGTAAAAGAGAACAATCCAGCAGCTATGAACCTTCCACCTAATATATGCACTTGACATGCCACTGCCATTGTCAATTCATTATTATGTTAACCGTATCATGTCTATGTTTATGAGACTATGGCAGAATGTGCCTATTAGTCAGCACTTGAAGAAACCCAAAGGAGAATTCTGCATACCCCCCCCCCCATGTGGTCACTTGGATTTTGAAGGGATCAACAGTAAAAACGCAGATAATTTCGTTTTTATGACAATCTTTCTAGAACATAATACAATGCAGAGAAACCAGGAAAGAGAGGTGCGGCCATGCGGGTGCTGACATAATGTAGTTGTGACATGGGTGCACAATGCATATGGTATGTCTTTATTTGAAAAATGGCAGTTCAAAATAGCTTCTTCATACAACTTTATTGAAAAAAACTATTCGAGGAGGTTACTTGGGCATCATCAAAATCTATAAAATGTCTTCAGCACTTTTACGTAGGAGGTGGATTCTTCAGTGTCACAGATCTCAAAGCTTATTTCAGACCAGCATTTCTCCAAATGACCCATATGAGTAGATGTACAGGCAGGTGGCTGGCCAGGAATATGCTGTCCACAGTAGAATCCACTCTTTGTCAGTGTAGCATTGAAAATGAGATGGCTATCATGATTACCAAAAAAAGGAAAAATCTAACATCTGTTGGATGATGAAGACAGTCATAAGTTCACAAAAAGGAACAAGGACCTGATGAATCAAATGAAGATGCAAGGGGAACCGAACTAATATTATCAGAGGTAGTTTAGTATTCTTATGTGTAAATTGTCATGATGTAATTCTTCTTTCTCATGCCGATTGCTCCCTAAGAAACTAAGAGTTCTGATTCCCATGAATTCATTCAGGGAGTCCGTGAGGGTTTTTTTTGTGGGGAGGGGGGCTACAGAACAAACTACACTTTTTTAAATTCCACTAGTTCATACTTTCATGGTTGACTACTACCAATAAGACGGATTGCCAATTGAACACTTCACAACACATCACACTTTTGGTTTGATTTAAATATGACACATGAATGAACTTATCAACTGCAATCTGCCCTCATATAACCATCAGGCATTATCAAAATCCACTATTTCCCTAGCACAACAAAGAAAATCAACCAGACCAATCTCAAGGTAGGTATTCCAGACTTATAGACAGGTAATATGAATTCTGCACAGCCTGAGACCCTCATTTTCACTTGTTACTCATCATAAAAGGAGCACATAACCCAACCATTCTCCCAGTACAAGCCAGTGGGCATCAACAGACCGCATCAACCATCCGCACGCACCACAAATCATAATTTCCAGTTCCAAAACAGCGACGGTAACAAAACAACGCGCAGCGAACAAAGGAGGAGACGATTTGGACATCACCTGGCTCCGCTTCCTCTTGTGGTGGCTAGGGGCCCACGCGGCAGCCGCGGCCGGAGACACCTCGACCACGTCGGGATCATCGAACGACGAGCTGCCCGCGCAGAGGTAGCTCCTGCGACGGGTACCAGAACGGCACACCAACAAATCCCGCATCAGAATTGACGGAAGGGGGGCGAGACGGGGCGAGGCAAGGGGCGAGATAGATCGGCGAAGGGCGCGACTCACTTGGAGGCGCGGGTCGCCATCGGGGGCGCAGCAATGCGATCGCCGCCGATGCGCAGCGCCGGCGGTCGCCGCTAGGGTTCCGGCGAGGTGGGTGGGGGAGGAGGAGGAGCGTCTCTGGGTGGATGGATGAGTGCGGCGGCGGAGACTGAGGAGAGAAGGGAATTTTGTTTTTTTTTATAAAGAAGAAAAATGGTTTTTTCGAAGAGGACCGGCCCGAGGACGCAAGGAGTAATGCCAGAGAAAAGCAGTTCGGATTTTATGGAAAATTATTTTAGAGATCTCTTCTTTATTTAAGGTCCCAGTGCGCAGTTGGGCCCTAGGCTCTTTCTTGGCTTTCTGCATTCCCCGTTCAGGCAACCAGCTTTGCACGAGGGGGCCGGCCGCTGCTTCAGTAATCTGGACACAGGACACCTGGACCTTGGGAGGCTGGATCGTGGGCCCTGGGTTAGTCACGTGTGGTGCGGTGGGTGAATACTGAATAATTAAGCATAACCACGTGCTCTCTAATATTTTAAGACTAATCACGTTAGAATTAGTAGAAGACTATATTATCCGATTATCGATGCATCTATCCGCACAGTACAACGGCCGTAGAATATTTTATTTATAGATGCATTGATTAAATTAATTAGTAGTCCCTCCGTTCTAAATTATAATTTAATTTAATTTTTTTGATTCATGTATTTTGTAATATACATAGTAAAATGCATGTATAAAAAGTTAAAGTAAATTATAATTTAGAATAAAGGAAATTATTTAAGTGGTTTGTAAAGCATGTTACGAGTCCTAATGTCTTTGTTCCTGTAGCGGTGGATCTAGAACAAATCCAAGGGGATGCATTTGGCTTTACGGGTAAAGGGTTTATAATTTGTGGGTGCATATATGGTGTAATTTTGCATCTTTTCACCGTTTCTCTAATTCTTTGTGGTGCAGCCGCACCCACCAAAGACAATATAGCTTCGCCTCTGTTCTTGATGTTCTGAATGTTTTGTCGGGCGCGCCTTTACGCTTGAACGTGGATTATCTGAATGCTTTGTGATCAGTAAAGTGGAAACCCTTTTCTCTAAAAAAATTATATAATGACTGCACAATTAAATGTTGTAATTACATTACATTATATGAGGATTTCTTTACCACATACTGTCTCAGTCTTAAATTATAAGTCATTCTAAAAATCTTGAAGATCCAAAGAATCTTAACTTTAACCAAAGCTATGTAGTAAGATAAAAACATTTATGATTTCAATTCAGTATTATTAGATTTTTTTTATCAATTATATTTTTCATAGTATATCTATTTGATGTCATAATTTTTTTTATTTCTCTTAATATTTTTTTTGTCGAACTTGAAATACTTTACTCTCTAAGATTTTTGAAATAACTTATAATTTAAAATGAAGAGAGTACTTTTTAAACAAAATTTACAATCAACATAGTATCAACACAAGGCTTTGTTGCTAGTCTCGATCCATCAACAAGTAAACACAAAAAAGATATAGGAAATACTGGCAGATTAGCAGTAGAAGACCACGTTCGAGAAAAGCACTTTGCTCACACAACTGGTCTTACCTCACACGCCTAACTTACAGCAACATTGGAATCCATGTCCTCCCCCTTCATCATTCCTTGCAATTATTTTGTTGATCAGAAAGAAACCAGCAGCCTTTAAAGGAGATGGTGGCGACTTCTTTCTTTATGGACCGGTACACGTTTGGTCCGGGTCTGATGCCATCGCCAGCCGATCTGCTAGAACTGGTGGATGCAAAATTTGCAGAGGAAATGAATGAATAACGGTTGAATTTTGCCGCTCTTTTGGTCCACTTTAGCATGTACGTGCACCTCAATGCGAGCGCAATTGATCAGACAGAATGGACGCTCGACAACGAACCAGGTACTCTAATTTGGAAGCCCTCAGCGTTAGCTAAATACAAGTTTTTTGCTTGGCTACCTGTCCAAGAGTGCCTTTGGACAATAAATGGCTCGAAGAGGATGGCCAGACAAACGGTTCTATCATATTTGTGGTAACATTATCAATACAACTGACAAGTTTGGGCTAGAGCGAGGACTTGGGTGTTTGGTGGCATGCAGTGGGGGATAGGTTGAAGGCATGCCTGTTAAAGCAATTAAGTCGTTGACAAGCCTAGTGCGTTGGAAGTTTTGGAAAGAACGCAATGCTAAGATCTTTCAAAACACTATTTCACTCGAGAATGCCTAATTGCAAAAAAGCAAGCACCTTCAAGAGATATTTTTTATTTAATTGCAAAAAAACTAATTACATTGTTATGATTTAATACAAAATTAGAGACATTTTAATATTTATTTATTTAATTTATAATTTATATAAAATTTTTAAATAAGACAAACGGTGTACTTTGCATAGGAAATGCATTCCATTTTACCAGAGTATTTTGCACTCACCAGTCAAAAATACACATCTGACTGTTATCAAAAAAAAAAAAAAAGAATACACATCTGACTGCAGAAACACAGACCGGACACAGACACGACACTTCAGTCCCGGACAGCGCGACCGACCAGCCGCCGCCCGCCCCGCCCCCGCCGGGAGCCCGGGAGCCTCCGCGCCGGGCACCGGGCGCCGGCTGCCCGCCCCAGCACCGCTGCCACCGCCCGCTCGCCCCACTGCTGCGCGGCCGCGCGCTCCGTGACTCGGCGTCTCCGCCAGTCGCCCAGTCCGCCGGCGCCGGGAGGCCGCCGGCCATCTGCCCGCCCCCCGTCCAGTCCCCGTGCGCTGCCCTGGTGGCGTGTTGACAACTTGACTGGTGAGTGCATCTGTGTATCTGACTTCTCAGCTTAGGGTTTGGACATCGGATAATGGAGATTTGGCTTTGGTTAGGGATAGAGATTGTGGATTAGTGAGCCTAGAATTGAATTAAATTTCGTGTGCTGGTTTAAGTGTACTTTTGACCTCTAATGCTCTATGCTGATGAGCAATCTTTTGCTTCGTATAATCTCAATGTCGCTCGCCTCTTGTCATCTGTGTATACTGAACTTTGTTTTTAATCTTATTGCACATGAAAATTTTGACTTGGACGACCCTTGTTTCAAATCCAGGATCCGCACTTCTTGCCTGCTTCCCCATCCGACGGCCTTGCAGTCCATGAATGAGGTGAAACAAATGTCGCCGTCGCCATTGCCAAGCCCAAATGCCGACAGTGCCAGCGACGATCGGATCAGCGCCCTGGATGACGACTTGTGCATGTTCATCCTCTGGTTGGCACACCTCAACGTGAGGGAGCTGGTGCGCACGAGCGCGCTGTCGAAGCGGTGGCGCGGTCTCTGGAAGTGCTTACCCATCCTGGACTTCTTTGGGTGGCCGGAGTTCCAGTCGGCCAGCGAAGTCCAACAGTACATCGCCATCGTCAACGACGTCCTGGAGCAGCGAGCGGGTGCGACATCGGAAGCCCACATCGACGAAGTGAAGATCCCGCTGTTATTGGACGTGTACTCTATCAACGGCCTGCAGTGGCTGCGGCTGTGGCGGTGGACTTTTCAGCAATCACATCCTATAACTGCAGCTGCACGGGCAACAGCCGAACAACTCCTGATGCCGACCATGGAAGCAGCTAAGGCATGGATTCGGTACGCCATGCATCACCAAGTGAAGGGTTTCCACTTCTACCTTCGTCTGCTGCCACTAGAAAACAAGATGCCGGTAATAGATCTTGATGAGCTTCTTCCTAGCTCCCCAAAGCTGGAGTGTATGCGTTTAGGGTTAAGCAACACAGAAGTCCGACTACCACGCACCGCGGTGTTCACATCACTAACCTCATGCTCGAATATGTGGAATTAGCAGCGGGCGGTGGCCACCTTCTTGCTCGCCTCTTGTCATCAGTGTGCTGCCCAAACTTGCAGAAGCTGCACATGATGCATGTCAACTTGTTGTATCACACTGGGGCCAAAGAGCTGGTGCTCGACACCAGTATGCATGTCAACTTGTGTTGCGCTGGGACCAAAGAGATGGTGCTCGACAACGGTGAGGCTCTTGGAGCTGTCCATGGAGGCTGTCAAGGGGATGGAGTTGTTGGAACTGAGGACCCCGAAGCTCCTGTATCTTGAGATTGACGAGTGCTATCACGAGTCACTCAGGGTCTCGGTGCCGAGGCTTGAGGACCTCACTTATGTCTCTAACAGAGCCTTCATCCACGGCCCTTTGCCGCGCGTGTGGCGCTTAAAGATTGATTTGCTCACCCATAAGGAGGAGGACTATGACAGAGATGCAAATAGTTCTAGTATCTGCCTCCTGAAGCATTGTAGTTCATCAGTCAGATGCCTGCTCGTGCATCCTCTTTTAGTTCCATCGGTACGTATATATCTTGTGACATTGCGGCATTTATTTGCACTGTCTGTTTCACACTCTTTCAATTCGTTTGCTTTTCTGGATGCAAATTTCAAATATGATCTATTGCTGACAATATTCCTTTTCCTGTTGCTTAATTGCATATGTTATTTCTGACCCTTGATTTGATTGCCAGGTAGATGAGCGGCAAGCTGACTTGATCAAAGATAAGATACCACAACTTCCTAATGTCACGTCTTTGTTGGTTAGCATTGCTGCTACATGTGAGCGCCATTCCTTTGGAGATGGGGTTGCAGGTCTTCTCACAAGATTCAAAAATCTCGAATATCTCAGTCTACTGCTAGACGCATCAGATACCTACCCTAAGATGGTGAGCAGCACATTATCCTAACTCCAATTTAAACAAGCCTGCAGCCTTATATATTTGTTTCATTCAGAGTTTCCATCTCACTAAACCATGCATATATATCGATCCCCATGTTGCAACAAGATGAATATTACTCAGAAGATGATGTAGACTCAGCTTTCATCTGCAACCATCCAGACCACTGGGAATCAAGCAATATCTCTCTAGCTAACCTCCGCAAAGCAGATTTTCGGGGAATGACTGGAACTGGCTGCGAAGTCCGCTTTTTGCTGTTCGTGCTCGCAAACGTCACAGATCTTCAAAGTGTGACTGTAAGCTTCAACTTGTACTTCATTGAAGAACTACAAGACAGCTGGATGCATTATTTTCTGCATACGCTGCTCGGAGATGGAACGTGGACCACCTGCGAGAATGAGGATCAGGATTTTGAGAAGCTGTACAACTATAAGTATAGTAAGTTTAGTAAGTTGTATAAGTGGACACCTTCTCCGTGAACTAAGAGGTGGATGTGTAAGCAGAGAGTGCGTGCGTCTCTTGCTAAACATTATATTTGTCAATTAGTATCTAGTGCTATGACGGTTTTCTTGGTTGGTTTCTTTAATTTCCTTGTTGGTATTGTATATAAACTGTTTTCTGCTTTCCTACACTACAATGAAAGGGCAGAGGGCCTGCAAAGTTGCTATTGCATTGTTTGCCCTAGCTTTCTTCTATGAAAAATAAATAAATCAGTGGAGCAATAATTTTTCTTCAACATGACTCTGTTTTAGGAAAAAAAGACTAAACATGATTAATGGAAATCGTACTACGTGTGTACCATGAAAAATGATTATTCTCATGAAACATATATCATTCGACTAGGAACGCATTCGACTAGGAACGACTTCCATCTTTCATTTCGCGTAAGAATGGAAACATAGATTTCATTTCACGAGAGAACAAAAAATATAGAATGACAACCTATTCAGCACATCAATAACCAAGATAAGTAGTATGGCGATGACGGATCGCCTTGCCTTTGTATTTCACATTGCAGTATGAGCAAATATACAGACAACTGCTATGTCGATAGTCCAAAAACCATTGAAGTACATACATATACATTTTTTTATTCGTACCGAACGCAGAATAAAACCCAAACCCAGTCACTTCAGTCTCTAGCTGCCTTTAACTTAGCAACATATCAGTTCACCAATCATGCGTCCGTTCCGCATTTACATGACAAGCATATCAGTTCAGCATCGACATACACGCACAATATAGAAGGGTCCCAATTTCATTACTGATGTAGAGAGCAGGCTTCCTCTGGTTTACGGGTCACTGGTGATACCAGCCTCACAGAAGGCAGTAACAAGCTTCGGCAGAAGCTTACCAAGCATTATCTTGAAGCCGGTTGAACAGTTCTTGCTGCCGTCCTCTGATATGTATGCTTTGTCGTGCGCATGCCCAACGAGATCACCCCCAAGATAAGCCTCGCAGGCATCCAGAATGTGTGGGGCACGACAAGTGAAATGCTCCTTGACCAACTTCTCAAAATGCTGAATTCAGACAAGGGGACAACTCCATCAATACATATCTTAACAATTAACATTGACTGATGTAGGCATGCAGCAGAACTTAGCTAACTCAATACAGACTCCCACGGTAATACACAATTCATATAGCATTATAAATTCAGAAGCATCCTTTACTTCAGAGCTGTTTGATTGAAGTTTAATTGAACTCATAGCATTATGAATTCAGAAGCATTCTTGACTTCTGAAGTTTAACTGAAACATATGAACTGATTGAAGGTAGATGCATAAGATCTAACATGTTTTTCGGAGACTAGTCAGTACGACAACTTCAGAGCTGACAACATACCTTTGGTGGCTTGCGTAAAAGATACATCATGGATTTGCATGACAGCAGGAAAGCATTCTCATTGTACGTGATGGAGTTCTTCTCTCCATCAGCCTTACCCACAAATTTGTCATATCCCGCTTCGTTGAAATAAGGTTTTTCATTGAGAACAAGGGCCTGAAGTGATAACAACAGCTGAAGAATAGTTGAGTTCTCAGCATTCCACACTTCATTACCAGTTCCTGTCCATGTCTTCAGGAGGCTGAGACATACTTTTCCCGACTCATACAAATTTGGATTCAAACGGAGTCCACCAGAGTGATAGTGAACAGACTGGAAAGAAAATTTTACACTATTTGAAATTTGTAAAAAAAAACTGTTAGAATTATTAAAAAACAATAGGGACGAAGAGCTTACAGGTGGTTCATGGGGATAGTCAGGAGGAAAGAAAATATCAAAGAAAAAAAGATTGTCATGATAAGGTGTTCCAGCTGCCCCAACAATGCAAGCCCTCAGAAGATCCATCCTTTCCTCATAAACTCTCACATGCATACCATCTGCATAGTTAAAACAAAGCATACATATAAACATCATACTAGAAAATAGAAAAATATAATCCATCAGTTTCTAAGAAACATGCACTTGCTACAACATCTAATAGTCAGTATAACTAATTATTTACCTACATCTACATCAAATTCCATGATTGCTTAGTACTTGACTATTAGGTGATATTTTTTCAGCCATGAAGGAGAAGAAACCTTACAAACAATGCCATCATTATGCTTTCCACTGTTCATTCATGTGGCACTTCGATAGCTTGCTTTACACTGAATATGCAAGCTATCGAGTCGCATGCATCGACCATTTCAGCTCAAAATCTTAAGCTTATGGTGAAGGGTGGAAATTCACTTTACGTTTCAACAAAAGGTCACATAATAAGCTACACCTAGTTTATTTCTGTACTCTGTAATGCCTGTAAACAAGTGTAACTGCTTGAGATGGAATATTGTGGACCAGAACACGAGATAATGGTGAGAATGCTCTCATCAACTCCGGGGTTTTCCCAGACATCGTGAAACTCTGATCAGTTGAATTGGGTGTGCAAACTCTTTACTAGATTGATTCGTAAACATGACCTTACCTTTATATACAAAGGAGCCATCTAAGTAAAGTAGGAAAAAGGAAGTAAATTGAGAAATGAACTAGAACTCAAGATAAAGAGGAAACATAGCAATCAATCCAACAAACCTAGGAAAGTACTAGTGTTAGAATTTCTGATTCTACTCATACATGGGCCACATGGGCCTAGCCTCATGGGCCTAATACTCGCATACTCTTAACACCCCCCCGCAGTCTGAACTACCAGCGCAGCGGAGTTGCAGACTGTACACGAAAAGAAGCACACACATGAGCCCCCCACAGACGCAACTATCCACTGGTGATGTTGAGGCTGGAGCGAAACTCGGTGAAGGTCGAGGACGGGAGGCCCTTGGTGAAGATGTCGGCAAACTGGGAGGTGGTCGGGACGTGGAGGACCCAAACATCGCCGATGGCAACTCGATCACGGACAAAGTGTAGATCGATCTCACATGCTTGGTCCGCTGGTGCTGAACAGGGTTGGTGGAGAGGTACACCGCACTGACGTTGTCGTAGTAGACCAGCGAGCTCCGGGAGAGAGGACTGTGGAGCTCGGCAAGGAGCTGCCGGAGCCAGGAGGCCTCAGCCACGCCGTTAGTAACAGTGCGGTACTCCGCCTCGGCACTGGAGCGGGAGACCACCGGTTGGCGCTTGGACGACCAGGACACCAGGTTGCCGCCCAGAAAGACAGCGTAGCCGGAGGTGGAGCGCCGAGTGTCCGGACACCCGGTCCAGTCGACGTCAGTGTAGACGACGAGCTCGGCGGAGGAAGACCGGTGAAGGAGCAGGCCGTAGTCGACGGTGCCGCGGAGGTAGCGGAGGAGGCGCTTGAGAGCAGTGAGGTGGGGCTCTCGGGGATCATGCATGTGAAGGCATACCTGCTGCACTGCATAGGTGATGTCCGCGGCGGAGTAGTGACGGACTGGAGGCTGTGAGGACAATATCATCAACATAGAGCAGCAGGTAGGCAGTCTCAGCTCCACGGTGATAGATGAATAGGGACGTATCTGACTTGGCCTCCACAAATCCCAGTGACAATAGGAAAGCAGCAAGTCGAGACTGCCATGCCCGAGGGGCCTGCTTGAGGCCGTAGAGAGACTTGTTGAGCCGGAAGACCATGTCGGGACGAGAAGAGTCAACAAACCGCGCCGGCTGACTGCAGTAGACTGTCTCATTGAGTCCCATGGAGAAAAGCATTCTTGACGTCCAGCTGATGCACGGGCCAGGAGCGAGCTAGAGCCAATGAGAGCACCGTTCGGACGGCGGCCGGCTTCACCACAGGGCTGAAAGTCTCATCATAGTCGACCCCAGGGCGCAGAGTGAAGCCTCGGAGAACCCAGCGAGCCTTGTACCTCTCAAGGGTACCATTAGCCCGCCGCTTGTGAGTCCAGATCCACTTGCCGGTGACGACGTTGGACCCGGGCGGACGGGGCACCAGATCCCATGTCTGGTTGGCGAGGAGGGCCGCGTACTCCTCTTCCATCGCGCGGCGCCAGTGAGGGTCCGACAAGGCGTCGCGACGGAAGAAGGTACAGGAGAGACCTGCGGGTCGCCGGGCATCGCCGCAAGAGCCCGGGGTCGCAGGGTACCAGCCACGTGCCGCGTCACCATAGGGTGAACATGCCGCGGGTGTCGGTGAAGGAGCGGTGGGTGGTACACCGGCGGGACGACCCGGGCAGCCGGCGCCCGCAGCGGTGGTGTAGGCGTCCCCGGCGGAGAAGAGACCACCGACGGTGGAGGCGTCGCCGGTGGAGAAGAGGCCACCGATGGGGACGGAGGCAGCGGCGCCGCTCGCGCATGACGCTGGTAGACGTGCACCGGCTGGGCGAAACGCGCAGGAGGTGCAGAAGCCAACGTCCCCAGTCCCGCGTCGGACGTAGGGGCAGGAGCAGCACCGGAGGGTGACGCCTCCGGACCCGGGCAGGGTGCAGGGCCAGGGGCGTCACTGGTGGGCGGCGAGCCGGGGCACAGGCCAGGTGACGGGCACGGAGTAGCAGTACCTGCAGAATACAGCGGTAAAGGTGGCTAGACCACCATGTCAGTGGGAAACAGAGAGAAGGGGTCAAGGTCGGGGGTGGAGGTGGTGGTGGTGGTGGAGAAGGGAAAGATCGGACTCATCGAACACCACATGGCGAGAGATAAGGACCCGACGCGAGGTGAGGTCAAAGCAACGGTAACCCTTATGATCAGGGGAATACCCGAGGAAGACACACAGAGTGGAACGGGGAGCCAGCTTGTGGGGAGCGGTGGCAATGGTGTTAGGGTAACACACACACCCGAAGACCCGAAGATTGTCATACCGAGGAGGGGTACCGAAAAGAACGTGGTGTGGCGTAGGAGCTGGGCAAGCAACGGAAGGAAGGCGGTTAAGGAGATAGGTGGAGGTGTGCAAGCTCTCAGCCTAGAAGCGAACAGGGAGGGACGCCTGGAGCAGAAGTGTACGCATGGTGTCGTTGGTGGTGCGAATCATGCGCTCAGCCTTGCCATTTTGGGAGGAGGTGTACGGGCAAGACATGCACAACTGGACACCGTGAGAAAGGAAGAAGGCGCGTGAGGTGGTGTTATCGAACTCGCGGCTATCGTCACACTGGACGGCCTTGATGGTAAGGCCGAACTGAGTAGACACCCAGGCGAGAAGTGGAGAAGTGCGGGAAAAGCATCAGACTTCGCACGCAAGGGAAACGTCCACGAATAGTGAGAGAAATCATCAACCACCACAAGATAGTATTTATAGCCAGAAATGCTGATGACAGGAGATGTCCATAGGTCGCAGTGTACAAGATCAAACACATGAGTAGCATGTGAAGAAGAAGACTGAAAAGAAAGACGAACATGACGGCCCAGCTGGCACGCATGACACAAATGCTCATCATGAGTCCGAGTACAACGAATGTCGGAACTACGACTAAGCTACATCAAAGCATCACGTCCAGGATGGCCGAGGCGACGGTGCCAAGTGGTGGAGGAAGTAGTGGTGGCGAAAGCAGCTGACAAAGTGGACGGTGAAGAAGGCGAGGCAGACGCCGAAAACCGAAGGGTGTAAAGGGGCCCCGTGCTATCACATCGAAGAAGAGGACGCCGGGAAGCCAAATCCTTCACAGTAAGACCAGAAGAGTCAAATTCAACAGAACAGGAATTGTCAGCTGTAAATCGACGAATAGAAAGAAGGTTGTGAACCATAGAGGGCGCAACAAGAACATCAGGAAGACGAAAAGAGCCGTGAGCGCCAGCGGCACCCACGGACGTGACAGGAAGACACGAACCATTTGCGACCATGATGGACGAAGGATGAGAGGAAGAAGGAGCGTGAACAGAGGATAGTATACCATGGTTGGGAGTGGTGTGGTACGTGGCACCCGAGTCGGCGACCCACTCTGGTCCGACAGGAGGTGTCAGGGCCATGGTGCTGAAGGTGGAGGCCACGGAGCCGCTGAGTGAAACCCCGGAGGAGCACCAGCGAGCATGGCCGCCGCCGAGAGAGTCTCACCGCTGAGAGCCTGGAAGGGCCACATGGAGATGCGCCCTGCCCACGGGTTGTTGAAGGAGGGCTTGGGTGTACCCCGTGGAGACGCGGGCGCCGGGTTGCTCCCATGGCCAGCACCCGCACCACGCCCCCTCCGCGGCGACGGCGGCCACCACGGCCCCCCCACCCCCGCTCGGCCCGGGGGGAGGAGAACCAAGAAGAGACGACGGTGGCGGAGCAGATGGACGCAGCGGAGGAGTAGCGGCAAGGGCAGTCGAGGAAGACGAGGACCCCAGTGCAGAGGTGGACCCCGGCTGGATGCCCTGAGTGAGCTCCTCCATGACAAGGTCGTCACGGACCTGCAGGAAGGTGGAGAAGGGCCGCTGTCGGGTGATCCATGTCCGGAGGTGGGCGTAGCGGTCACTGAGCCCGCGGAGGACGTTGAGGACCAGGATGCGGTCCTCCACAGGCCAACCAAGGTCACCAAGGGAGTCGGCCATGCCCTTCATCCGGCGGCAGAACTTGCCGACGGAGAGGTCACCCTGGACGAAGGTACGGAAGCTCGCATCTAGACGCAGAGCCCGGGCCTCGGCATTGCCTAGAAACTGTCCCTCGAGTGTGAGCCAGGCCCGGCGAGCGTCGACGGAGTTGCGGACGAGGTCGTGGAGGTCGAGGGAGATCGTCCCGATGATCCAGGAGAGCACGATGCTGTAGAGACGCAGTCACGCGGGGGTCTGGACCGCGACCGAGGCGTCGACGAGGACGTGGTCGTCGAGGGCGTAGCGGCGGAGGGTAAGGAGGATCAGGTCCTGCCAGCGGGTGTAGGAGGGCGACTCAGGCTCGAGGACGACTGGGACGAGGAGCCGGATGTTCTGGACGCCCCCGGCCTGGTAGTGGAGCTGCGCCACGAGTGGATCGGCCGGATCATGCCAGATGACCGCGGTGTGGGACACGTGGTGGCCCGATGAGCCGGAGAAGGTGGCACCGACGTCGAGGAGCCGCTCCGCCTCGGCGATCTGGCGGGCCAGTGCATCGGTCGCCTCGCGCTTGCGCTCCCAAGCGAGGGCGGCCGCACGCACACGGGCCTGGCTCTCCGCGGCAGCGGCCCGGGCAGCGACGAGGGCGCCGACGAGGGCGGAGTCGGGGCGCTCCGCAGTGGGCGGCAGGGGAGGTGGGGCGGGGAAGGGAGTGGCGCCAGTCCCTGCACCCGCCGCCAGGTGGAGAGTGGTGGGGGTCCACGGCGGCATGCCCAGGAGGGAGCGGCGATGGTGGCTGTCTCAGCTTCCGTGCTCCCGCCGCCGGTGCCCGCGCCCGGGCCGCCAGGGGCCAGGTGGTCGGCGTCCTGGGCACCAGCCCCCGCGCCCGCGCCTGCACCAGGGCCGGTGCCCAGCCCCGCACCCGCGCCAGGGAGGGGGCGCCCGCGCCAGGGGCCCCGGCTCCCGTGCCCGCGCCCGCGCCAAGGGGCCCCGACACCTGCGGCCGCGCCCGCACCGACCACCATGAAGAGAGGAGCGGCGGCGGCGCGGGGAGCACTGGGGCCGACGGCGGGAGGAGGGCGGGTCACCTGCGCCGACGTCGTGGAAGTAGGGAGAGGAGGAAAGGAGTGGAAATAGGAGGGGGAGGAGGAGGACGGCCGGCAATGGCAGCGGCGACGGCGGCGCGGCGGTGGGCCGGCCGGCGGCTGGCTGGCGATGGCTAGGGAGGAGGATGGGAGGGAGAGAGGAAACCCTAGCTTGATACCATGTTAGAATTTCTGATTCTACTCATTGAGCTAACCCTAGAAGGGTAGCAATATAGCATGTCATACATGGGCCACATGGGCCTAGCCTCATGGGCCTAATACTCACATACTCTAACAACTAGTGTTTTTTTTATAACAGTAATATGGTTTCCATGACATGGAATATTTGCCAGTGGAGTGTTATGACTTACACCTGGCTGTTATACACCAATGCAAGTATGCCAGCACTCAATGTTGTGGTACATATTTGCCACTAATAGTATCAACTATCTCTAAGAAATAGTGAGTGAATTAAACAGCTACTGAAGTGAGTGAATTAAACAGCTACTGAAGTTCCAGATTTACTAACAGGTACCGGTTACAGAAAGTACAGCTCCTGAAGTTTCAGATTTACTGAACTTAACAGCAGAAAAGCTCAAAAGCACACCTGGTAGATCATTTTGCAGGATGTTCCATTCCTGTTGAACCTTCTTCAGCCAACCTCTTGTAACCTAAGAATAGAAAATAACCATCATTACATAAAATTCTCCATTAGCACCAATGACTATTATTCGAAAAAAAATGTCAGTGAAAGCTTCAGCAGCTGCATTACACTTTCATGGCCATTTTCCTTCACAAAATGATGATCCAAACAGTCAGTGACTACATCAAATCCTTTTGAGATGGCATCTTCTGAAGGGAGGCCTGGCTTCTCAATCTGCGCTACAAACTTCACTATCTGTTTTTCTTTTGGCAATTCTTCTGCACATGGCTGCATTTCTGCCGTCTTCACAACTTCATATCGAGGATCTACCAAAACCTGGAACAACAAATTCACTTTAGAAATCTGAAAAAAAAAAGAACTCGGCCGAATTTGCTTGGCAAATAACTTACTGAGCTTGGAGATGGAGAACCATGAGTACCAAACAAACTAGCAGCCACGTTTGTCAGGAAGTCAAAAGCTGTCTTGGGAAATAGAAAAGCAGTGGCTTTGCACAAGGACCCAGTGCAGTCTTCAGTAGACTCCAGAGCAATCTGAACAAAAAACAAAAAATGTTCAGCCATCACTTAAATACATTTTAAAACGTTGAGAAAGGGAGGGAGAGAGGGTGGGAGAGACAGACAGACAGACCTCATGGTGCATCTCATCCTGTTCAGCCTCGTCTAGCGAATCGCCAATTGTATGTTCCTCATTCAATGATTCTAGAGAACTATTATCAAGAAGCCTGTCCAATCCAATTATCTCAAAATGTTGCACCTGCCATTGGACAAGAGAGAAATGTGTTACTGCTTGTTTGTCCAGACCCATATCTCATGCTCCAAAAAGACTGGAACATATAACTAATACATGACAAATAAATGTAGCTTAAGAAAGTAGACAACTAACTAACCAAACATGGCCAGGACACAGGACAGAGACTGACGAAGTTATTGGCAGAGTTAAAGCTAAGTTACCTTGGATATCACACCATTAGCCCATTGCACTTCAATTCCATCGTCCTTGTACCCAAGTACATTTCCGATGCATGATAAGAAGCCAGAGGAGGTAACCGATGATCCTTTGCTTGCTAATGACCCATTTGTGAGATCTGCTTCAGACTTGTCTATGTTCACAGCTGACCTGATAACGATCTCACCAGTGCAGAAGGAGAAATCTGGGTGCTCTACTAGCTCATAAACACTTACAGTCTCCACTGCAGGGCCACTTCCATAGACAGTGTCACTATGTGCTGGACCAATCCATTTTACATTTACCGTTCGCTCCAGTGCATCCACGTCTCTCACTATTGCTGTTCGCTGACATCTTGCAGCATCCTCTACAGTCAGTTTTTCTAGGACAAATTGACCTGGCCAAAAATCATGGTCACCAAGGGTACTCACAGGGACTAATGCCTGGGGTTCTAGACCAAGAGATACAGTTCCATTCTGCCACAGAACATCAACAGTGCTCTTTGTCTTGGCAACAACATATGTTTGAGAACAATCTGAACCATAATTTTCGAAATGCATGTGCCTATGAGAGTCACACTTGTGGTCTTCACTAAGAATACAAGACTTGCCAGAATCCATCCAGAGACATCCATTGTTGTTGGCCATAAGAGCACACCAATCACCGAGTTGCCAATTAGCGTAAGGGAAACATGACAGCAATGTGAGCTTCTTTGGGTCCTGAATGTTTGAAGGACTTGATGATTTATCTCCCCAAACATTTGTCACAGATGTGATCCAGTTCACATGCACCATCCCTACATCCACATGAGAGACAATACCATCATCTCTACTGGGCCTCCATGACCCACACAACCATGTTGCCGACTTGGAAACTGACGGATCAACTATCCTCACACGTTGGCCAGGATAATAAAAGTAAGGTGCATCTTCAAAAAGAATAGGAGGAACAGGCTTCAGTACATCTGAATCCTTTAACAGGATTTCACACTTCGCTCCATCACTGAACAAAAGTGTGACAAGATCAAATGCTCTGATCACTCGTCCAATCCATGGCCCCATAACAACGCAGTCACCGGAAACAAAAGATCTCACTCTTGATAGCTTCTTGCTGTTTACATCTTTAATTATGTCACCGGAGCTTGTCTCCAAATCAACAAACATTGAGACACCAACAATACGACCCAGCACTGAGGGATCAGAAACAGGGCAGACTATATCCCCATGCAGAAACCCCCTTTCAAAAGTCAGAAAATTATCAATCTTGCCAATGCTCTCATCCAGGCTGGACAAGATGTTTTGGGCATGGTCGCTATATGTAAATTCACATTCTTGGTCTTCACTGTCACTACTCCCAGTATATGACTCAGTATCCGAGTCAATTGCAAACAAATCCATGATTTCAAGCCCTGCAACGTCACACTTGGTTATTGATATGGTATAAGACAACCCTGTTAAGAAATGTTACTTCACAATTACCTACCTTCTTAGTAAGGTGTGTGCTGCTTGGGTAACGTGATAATCTCAAGAACAAACAACGATGTGCAAATTGATGCTCAGAATGTCAATATACCAGCTGAACAAGTATTGCTGCAGAAAATAATGGAAATATAAGAGGATCAGAGATCGTAATGAG
>CM041639.1:44336874-44355518 GCA_023333625.1 Bothriochloa decipiens
CCTGACTCCTGATGCCTGATGCTACCACACGCCTAGGCTCGCAGGCGGAGTTCAGTTCAGTTCAGTACACAAGACAAGATCTATCTGCAAAGATCATCATGATCCTTGACAGTTGCATGCTGGTTTGGATTGGATCTTTCCGTGCGTTCTCGTGAATGTTCAGCTAAATTCTTTATCTGTTTATAGAGGTTAGTCATATACAAAGTGTCTGGAATGGGATGCACGCATGCATATCCATCTATCCGTGAAAGGGATTACGTTTTTTTTTTTTTGAGAATGGGATTACGTTCTGTTGATACAGCAATTGAGCAATTGATTTCTACGGTTGGGAAAATATACCACCAGCCGGATTTATTAGAAGCACAGGTGTGTGAATGTGAATGACCAAACAGACTTCGGCATTTTTTGTTTCCTAGGAATTAAGAGGAATTTGGAAATAATCTTCATAATATTTGTTTCGATTTATATAATCCAAATATGCCATTAAAGAATAGGTGATCGTACTGCGGATGAATATCGTATAGTAAGATTTCTTCTAGTCCAGTAATAAATATAAAACAGCCGGATGAACTTGCTTGGTGCAGGAGCAAATGGTGGCTTCACGTGGTGGCCGTTGTCATGCAGGATGGAGGCGGCCCTTGCGGGCTGAGATGACGACAATAATAATAAACTCTCAAAGATGCTCTAAGTCACACATTTTTGTGACCTTGTCCTTGCCTCTACCAGCGACGATTTACTAAGGTCCAGCGTTCCACGTAGTAGGATCTGAGTTAATTAAAAAACAGAGTTCCTTCCATTTGCGTTAAAAAAAAGAGATTTGAGTCTAGGGTGTTGGGAGCTTTCGAACGAAAGCCCGACCTATTTAGTCGCAGCTAACAATGGTGACACTTTTGATTTCACTTGTTAGAGGCAATTGCAGTAAGGTCTCCCCTTTAAAACTTAAGGTTGAAAAACATCAGTTCTCCAATGGATGTTCGCGGCACATGTGCGTGTTGTTTGTCTCCTTGAAGGACTTACCGTGAAAATCTCCCTCTTCTACCTCCCCTTTTCCAGCTGCAAAGATTCTTTCCTATAGCGTATAGGGTGTTTTTTTTAAAAGGCGTATAGGGTGGCGTTTGGCTTGGTTTTGCCGATGGTCTTGTTGTCAGTTGTCACCTTCGTGAGTGTTGTGTTTTTATTTTTCTTTTCTTTTGTATTTAGTTGTTTCTCTATCAATATATGTCTGGCATATTCTTGTGGATAGCTTAAATAAAAACAGACTACATTCATCCATGTACGTAGACATACCACTGTATACCTATGTAAAGTTGTGAAGCTAAGCACCAAGTTTGCAACCTTGACCACACGAAATGACACCAAAAGGAGTCCACATCCACAGGTCCCATCCACCGCAGCGATCACCGAGCACTCCAGCAGCACTACCGAGATTAAAATCAAATCCAGTTAAAAAAAAAGAGAGAAAAAGATTAAAATCAAATCCAATAACCTGCAGACGAGTAAAACTGTCACAATCAACAACGGCTAATCTAATAATAAAAATGTTGTTCTTTGGTGGTGCTAGTGCCACTTCCATCATCACGTAAATAATGCCTTGTGATTTGCAAAGTGGATGCCAGGGCCCAGGGTGAAGAATTTTTTTTTGTTTAAACAAAAGGTGGGGAAACCCAATCTGGCTGCTACGTTGACTCGAAAGAACGTAGGTCAAGAAGTATTAGTGTAATTTACTTTTTCTTTAGGTGTAAATAATAGTTACCATATAGAAAGTGACAGGACGCGATACAAGTGCCATTTCAATCAAAACGGATCTAGTCGACTGCTGAAGCTTTACGGAGGGGGGCTATCCACCGCGAACAGATAAGTCCGAAAGAGCACACGTCTTCAGATTAGGATCAGTCTACAGTCTATCAGCGCATGACAATGTGCAAGGTTAACGCGTCAAAAGGAAATGTGCAAGGTTAACTCAGACCAATGGAAATGTACAAGGTTAATGCCCCAAATGGAACTGGATACTTTCAGTTATGAACTCCTGGTGCATCGGCACTTGGAAGCTGGGGCAATTCAGTATTACAAATAACACCAGGCAATTCAGCATTACAAAATAACGCCCTGGATGGTACTTACAAGCTGCAAATTCTCGCAAGATACCAAGACTGCAAGCAAGTGTAATGTATGCAGCTGTTGCATAAGCCAGCGCTTACAGTTTCAGACATTGGACCAGACAGAAACGAGGCACTGCGGTTTCATTATTACACTAGTAGTCAACATGGAACTGATGTATCAGAAGTTCAGAACACATATATAAAGGATGTGCACAGAAAAGGCTAACCAAGAATGAAAAATAAGTGTCACTGTAAACTACAAGGGCCCATCCACACTACCCAAACTGCTCAGTACATTGGCATCATGTCAGATACTGCACCTGAGTCTGAATGCTGATAGCTTCTAACCTTCGGATTATAACAAGAAAAGCAGCAACAATTCACTGGGTATCGGCTATCAAAATCTGACGAACTTATAAGACCGGCCAAAATGATCGTCTAGGCAGGCCTTGCTGCCATAAACAAAAGGGGCTGTTACTTTTCGCTTTGCCTAGAATTTAGGCAGCAACAGCTGCAGCCTCTGGCTTATCTATTCCTTCAATGTTGGTTATTCTCAGTTTTGTCAATTCCTGTAAAAGGTTACAGCGTACAGTAAGAATTACATGATACACAAGGGCAAGCCAAGTACCAGGAAAACATTCATGGTTTCTTTGGGGTACAGTGTATACTAGTGAAACTAAAAACAGCATAAAATGTACCTGACGATGGCCCTTTGTTCGGCGGTAATTTTTTCTCCGTTTCTTCTTGAATATGATCACTTTTGCATCTAAGGCCTGAAAAGATTACCAAGACAAAATGAACTCAAATTAGTACATCAATATGTCAGAACAAACAATTGCATTAAAATGAGTTCTGGCAAGGTAATGACAAGAAGATTGGAAGATATATTTTTCATACTCCTATCCTTGGCAATTATAAAAAATACAAAACCATGATTTATAGATGTATATAAGCATATGGTGTCAACAAAATCTATAAGTAGTACTATAACTCAAGCTCATCAGATGTCATTCAAGTTATAAGCATAAGAATGATGCAACCCAACATGGTCATCAACAGATCAGATAGGTAGTCCTCAGCAAATATCCAGTAAATTGTAAATTTTCTATTGAGTAGATACACAACATTTTACCATTCTATACTTCAACATGCCTTCAGGACAAGATTTGATTAAATAAAGAATGAGATGCATGATTTAAATGTTGGATACAACGCTTCTCCAGCGCTGCCAATGTGACTACTCCTATAGTCCTATCAGCTAGGCCACTTCAAATGCATCAAAGTCAGTACTCAGTAGGTTTAAATTGTCACTATCAGTAAGTAGATAAGCATGCATACCAACCATATTACTGAAATAAATACACTCAAATAAATCTGAAACCGGCACATACACAGAAAGGGCCTGAATCATGAATTGTTTTGATATACATAGATACGCAGAAAAAGCCTGAAATTTTGCAAACCAAAATTCCACTAATCGAGCGGATACACTTATTGACTTGTTTCGATAAAATTGAGTTTAGTGAGCATTTCATAAATTTCATTAGTGAAAAATTCTGTAGCAACAAAAAACAGAGGTCAAGAAATTAATGTTCAACCGTTCATCTTACATGTTCTTCTACAACAGCATGAACAAAAGCATCAGGTAGTATTGGCCTCCCAATAACTGTTTGAGTTTGCGAACCAAGCATGAGGACTCGGTTTAAGACCAACTGCAGTATAGTCAAACAGACAACAGCACCATCAGCAAATCATGAATAGAATAAAATACGAAGGATGCCACAAAGAGACCTATGCTAGTTGTTAGCATCATAAAAGGAACTCATGAAGCCACATAGTAGATTGCGCTTCTTAACTTGTAGTTTCCACTAAACTAAGAAAACATCATGATAAACACATACAGACATACTACATATGTTCAACTAAAACAAGAAGGCCTGAACAATAATCCTTCTCAACCTACTAATTACAAATCAAGATGCTACAATTTTGATCTAGGAATCCAGAAGAAAATGTAAGACTAAAAATACATTCTCCATGATAGATTAAATAACTAGAACCTATAGTCCAAGGCTACGTTTCAACATAAATTTGAGCAGAATTACAATGGCCCAAGCCCTAGTAGATAAAAAGAGTCACTGGGGGTTCCATTACAATTTCAGGAAATTCAAAGTATCATTGCACCATCAAGTATAGTAACATTATCTTATTGCAATTTAACTATATATGAAGACAATCACACAGCTTTCATAATGAAATGCAACCTCAAACATCACAACTATTAATCACACAAGTCACAGGCTCATAGCCTCATCATATACAAGTAATCACGCACTAGAAGAGCAATTCTTACCTTGTCATTCACATCACAGAACTTCAACCTCTCTGTGAAGATGGAATCTCCATTGCTCACCTTGAATTGATGCGAGCCGATCTGCAGGCAGACATAATCACACGCAATCACGCACTAGATCTAAACCCCAGCCTCAAAAATCGAAAGACTGGTGCCAAATGGAGCAGACCTGTACGACAGCGAAGACGGGCTCATAGGGCTTGAAGGGTTTCTCGTCAGCCCCGAGCCGTCCCAACACCTTGTAGCCGATCTCCGCCGCCTCCGCTACCTTCTCCTCTTCCGTCTTCCCGCTCGGTTTCTTCGCCGCCACAGCCTCCTCCTCGTCCCCCCATTCCCCCTCGCTCCCCTCCTCGTCGTAGTGCTCTTCTTCGTATTCGTCGTCGTCCTCGTCGCCGGAGGAGCGGGTTGCGAAGTGGCAGCGCGAGGGGTAGTACAGCCGAGGGGAGGCGAGGGCCCGGGGAGCTGGGGGGCCGAGGGGCTCGGACAAAGAGGTTAGGGTTTGGGTCGCGATCGAGACCGATGCAAGAGGTTGAGATCTCTGAGGAACGAGGCGGCTCGAGAGGAGGCGCAGGAGGCAGCGCCGCGACGCCATGGCTGCGGCGACGCCGGCGGCGGCGGCAGGGGGCGGAGGAAGGAAAGGGTAGAAATGGAAATATTCGGTGAGCAGCGGTTTTGATGAGGGTTTAAGGGGGATGTGCTTGCAAGAGACTATACTGACACTCAGACTTGGGCCCAAAACTTAGATATTGTTTGGTTCAAACCTTGGAGCAATTTTGCATCACAATTCTAAGTTCTAGCTATCTATGATACGTTTGCTTGCAGTCCTATATTTAGGGTTTATTTTGATGGAAACCTACCAAAAATTACCAAATTAGAAAAGCAATTCTAATCATAAGTGCGCAATGGGAGCCATGTCTTGAAAAAGTTTCATCTATAAAGGGTCTGTTTGACAGGCTCAAGGCTTTGGCTCCTCTCGAACCAGCAAATATAGAAGCATTGTCTACTTAAGTTATTTTTATCTCGTAAAATGGACTACAAGTCCCAAGAAGCCACATTTTCAAACTCCTTCGGCCTTGCAGCATGGAGCCGGAGCCAGAGAGCCCTACCAAACAGTGCATAAATAGGTCCTCACTCATCCAAGTTAATGAAATCAAACTCCTACTCCTAGTCCTAGTTGTGGCAAGGCCTTTGGCTAGTCTAATTACCATGGTTAGTTACGAAGTCACGAAGCAATAGCTTTTCTCTTTTAACTCCTTCATCATTGTGTTTTTAACTTGATAGTTTTTAGCCAATCAGGTGGACAATTCTTATCTACTTTCATTTCATGTGAAATTAAAAATTATATGAACATATCACGAAAATGGGATATTTGTACATTAATCATGTATAGACAATACAAGTGAGTTTTCCTCTCGTATAAGCAATTTTTCGACATAGCTTGTAACCAAACAAATTTGTATTGGCTTTGCAATATCAGACAGAACTCATCAACCTTCCAGACGAGTACCAAATAATACTTTTTAGTAGACAAGTCACACAAGAATCCAACTAATAAGCCCCTATTGATATACGCGACGAAAAAAGTGAAGAAGAATCGACTAAGGCCCAAAGGCTCAGATGCATATCCTGAGATTGTGCGTGTTTATTACAAGTGAAATACTTACCAACTTGGCAACTTCGCACTCAAGAATAGGAATTGAATAACCCGATCGAGGGTACAAAGATATCATATATTGGCGTGAAATTACTGAAACCCTCCTTTGCAGTAATAAAAAAATTATCCAAACGTACACACATGAGAACAGCTTCTAAAGCCAAAACCAAACGAACACGCTGTCTATTGTTGTTCAGAGCGACAACACCAAAACATGACTTTCTCTACATTTTCCGTTCTTTGAGAAACCCAAACCCTGCCAAAGAGGGTTAAGGCTTTATATAAGTGACTCTCACCTACTGAAACAGCCGTGCGTAAAGACCAAAACCATTCCAAACAGAACTAAATTAAATTGTTTAGTGTGAAGAACATTACATATGGTTTGTCAAAAACAAAATTCAATATTGCCACAGTATAATTGCTTTCAACAAAAGAAATAAATCTAATTTCCACTGTTCCCAGTAAAGACTAATATATTATGTGATTTCTATCATTTGTAGTGTGTGTGATATCAGATAGTGCTACACTACTACTGTGCTATGCTACTCGTAGTAAGTTCCATCTAGTTTGACACATTTGTGCATTATAAACTCTATTCACCAGCGCCTTCCTACACAGCCATTAGGGCCACGTCGCCTAAAATTTCCCTATTGATCCAGCTAGGCGACACGTCATCTTCAGCTCCTCCTATTGGTCCATGTTATCAAGGCCAGCTCTAAATATAATGGGCCTCCCAAGTCCCACCTCACCACGGCAAAAAAAAAAAAACAAACCAGAACCTTCTCTCCCTCTCGGTCTTTCCCGATGCCGCGGCGTGGGCAGGCGGCGTGGGCGGGAGGCGCGGTGGCCGGAGCGCAGGCGACACCCCTTCCCTCTCCCTCTCTTCTCGCCCTCCCCTCTCTGTCCTCCCCTCTCTCTCATCCCGTGCGGCGGCACCTGGCCGTGGCAGCCGTGGCACAGATGCCACCACGGCGCGGCGGCATGGTGGCCACCGCCGCTCGGCCTCACGCCCTCACCAGGTCTAATTCGCGACACGCTCAGCCTTTTCCAGTGCTGCAAGCTCCACTCTCCCTCTTCCTGGCTCCGGTGACCCGGCATAGTGCCACGCTAGCATGGGAACCCGGTGCGGGCTAACCCTAGCGGTGCAGCCACATGAGCAGGTGGCGCCGCCACGGCGACCACGGCCATTGGGATCGGCAACTCCACCAACTGTGATGGAAAACGTGAAACAACAGCCTTCAAGGTACACACACATCTCAATCCAATCCTCATACGAAGACCCAACAACTAAGCCAAAGACAATTAGTTTGGTGCTACCTGCTATACTCTTCTTTAGTTATGTACTCACGTGTCCCCTTTTTCCTTTCAGATTCTACATTTTTTTCCTACCACAGCAAGTGCCAGGATTGGTGTTCAGAGATCCACAATTAGCTTCTAGACTTATAGGAAAATTGTCTCTGAATTATTTTATTTTAGTCTCCAGTCTTGAATTAGTGGTTTGGTGGCATTAGGATAAGTGTTCATATTATCTCTTTTTTTTCAGGAATATGCATCGATACCAAGTTGCAGGCCTACATACTATTCGGGTATGTAGAATGTCAGTTCTGTGTTAGAAGGCTATGCTCCTCTATTTTATAAAATTTTTATGTCCTTTTTATCTTAGTTGCATTTGGTAACTCATATAGTCATTCATGTACTAATGTAATGTCATGATATATTTATAGTGTTTAAACTGGACCAATCAACTGCTTCATGAAAGCCTTCTTTTTCTTACATTTCCCATTTACAACGTCATCTGGTTGTAAATGCTAGAACACTTCTTTTTTTTTTTCCTTACCTGTTGGCTCTTTATTCATGGTCTATGTAGGCTTCAGGAGATTGGCAAACGCTTTGTTAAAAATGCAAGTGTTTCACGCTCTCTGTTCCTGCAGGTACTTTGCCTACTCAGACAGAACAGCCGGCTTGGCTCAAACGGGCAGCTGCAGAATTCTTTCCGATGCTCACACGTAAGGATTACTATGCTCATACTTAAGCTTCAATCCTGTGGTTCAGGTGTCACAAGTGTGCGGATTTTCAGGAATCTAAGGTTTGGTTTCTTTTGTATGCGTTCATCCCAACTAACACACATTACTTCTTCTATAGATACAGAAGGGCACTACCGTTGCATCGACTGTGGCTTATGTAGGTGAGCACAAAAGAAACTTTCACCGATATATAAATTAGCCACCAATATATAATAAATTAGACTGAATTTTCTTCTTATGTCTACTCTATCCAACTAGGATTGGTTCCAAGGAAATCTTCTTCCCCTGCGTATACTGTGGTATGCTTCAACCAATTTGATTATGTGATTTTGATCTCAATGTTGTTTCATACTTCACAGTGTTGATTCAGTGTTTTCCATGTGCAACTATAGTGATTTTGAGTTCAATGTTCTTGCATAAGCAAAGATGAGAATGCAGGTGCAAATTTAGTCAGTTTTTTGTCTCCAATGGAAAAGATTTTTACACCCAAGTTGAATTACACAGATCATATCAGTATAAATTAGCAAGCATCTAGGACATTCACTGACAAAACTATGTGCCTATTGTTTGTGTTGTAAAGCTTATATATTCTGTTTTTCATGTTTCTTTTCCACGTTGAAGGTGCTGTGGAGAACATGATTTCGTAGTGTGCCACAAGTGGAGGACATGATTGTGTCCTTGATCACTGATGCCTGCAATTACAAAAAAGGCTAAAAGGTATTAAGATTTTAGCATTTCATTGTGCAACCTACATAGTGTCTGGTTTGAAATATGTGGTGTCAACATATGGATGAATTCTCTTTGCTCTTTATTTTAATTATTTGTGAAACTATGTTTCATAAGTGGTTTATGATAGCTATTAATTATTAGTACATTTTCCATTATTATAAAGTTTGATTCCCATGCCTTTTTATCTAGCTTCATATTACATATGCTCCGAATGTTGTTTTGAATCTTCATTACTGAGCTTTACCTTTAGAAGTAAAAAGGTGGAGGAACAAGAGCAACCGCCATCAGAAAATGGTTGAGCAAGTAGTTAGCTGCATGACCAGGCTGTCAATACTATAAGTAGAAATTGATCAAACAATATTGCGATGTCTTTGTTTTCAGCCACTGTTATTGCTTTATTAATGATCTTAGGTAACATGAGGAATATACATCTTTTCAACGATTACCCTTCTTCTAACATCTTAGCTCCCACATTGGTAATAGATATGGTTTCCTTTTTAAGGATGTGAAATCATTCATCGGTTTGGTTTTGCCTGCCTCAGCTTAGTGGTGGTCCAAAACCGCTTAGTGGTGATCCAAAACCGAAATTGGTAGCTTTTCTGTCCTATTTTTATGACAGCTGGTGGTTTAGAGGACCTAATTGAAGGCAGAAACAACATTCCACTTCTTACTACAGTCTCGCAAGTACAATCATAAGCTGATGTCCAGCTAGTGTGAAGATGTATCTGAATATATAATGAACTATTCAGTATTCACAACCTATTCTACCTTCCAGGCGTGCAAACCTGACTGCCTGTTGGTTTGCCTTCGTGTTTTCCACTGACAATGTCATAGTATCATTAAAGTTAAAATGTGGATACAGACAAGTCGGTGAAAATAAAAGTGTCAGCAGAAAAGTGTGAACGAATGTTTTTTGGGTGCGCTGTACCATAACCTTCTTCAGTAAATTTCTTTTTTATATTCATACATGTTTAGAGTTATTGTAGCTTGATTAAACAATACATTATACATAGCTGCTGCATATAGGTGTACGGCTGCAACATGGACTGAGCATAAGTTTAGAGCTATATTTATTAACAGTTAAGGTAATGTCTAGCAGGCCACAGGATCACCTTGTTTGACCTTTTATTTTAATGTTCTTTACAACCTATTGATTGTTGCGTATAATTAGAGGAATTTTATGGGTGACAAATGACCTCTCCTAGGGTTTAACCTAAGCCGATCTAGACCGTGAAATTCTGAAGCATAAACTGATCTGGACTTATACAATTTTTGTTGTTGTAATATGTTTTTAAAAGTCTTGCAAACAAAAACGATAGCTCAGTCATACACATCAATGTCTGGAGCAAAGAATGCTTTTAATGACGCTGTTATATAAAATCCTCGTCAAAAAGATGCATCACCATCCTGCTATTTTTGGTTCATAGATTCTTTGTTTTATGGGTAGCTGTTTTTTAGCATGCAAAGGCTGCAACATACATTTTTAGAGAAGTTTCAATTCAATGGTTCTCTAACATAAACCTCAATGTATCATGCTTTTCACTTACTCCTTCTATGATCTGCAGGAACATAAAAAGATCTTAGTGAGGTATTCTTCCACTGCTGCTCCAACACAATTTGTACGAAATTAGATAACTTTCCAATTCAATGGTAAGTCTTTTGCTGCATAGTTTTTCCTTTCCTTGGTTTATGGATTGTGACTATAGTACTTCATATTGAACCCATATACTGGTGTCAACAATCAGATTTATTAAAGCAAGCTTCATCCTAAATTCTCAATGTTTTGTTCAGACTTGATAATTACTACATATCAGTTCTAAAAAATTATCTTGGTGAATGCACTTGCTCCCGCAAATACTTATGTGCAGACTGACATATTTCCTGTTTTTGGCTTCCTGCTCCTAATTTACCTTCGCCAATATAGTTTTGTTTGTCAGTCCATGTTGTCCTCAATAAATTTGGTTGGTACCAACGTTTAGCATATAATGTATATATGTAAAGTATCCTCTGTATTTTATTTTTTATCTTGTCGTCCCTGCCTCTTCCCATTGCTTCTAGGTATTTCTTTAGATTATGAAATCTATGTGAAAATAGATTTCCAGGCAAAAATACTTCTTTTTTAGCTACATGTACTCATATGTTTTTCTGTTTCTTTGCAGGTTCATCATTATTTCAACTGTGTTGAGCACTTGGTCTTTATCAGCAAGAATAATCGGTTTTCTGTATAGTATATCGTTATTACCTACACCATGATCACATACTGTCTATTTCTGTTCTATGCCGTGTGACTATGTATCTCTACTTAAGTGCTGATGAAATCAGTTTTCATATGATGATTCTGCGCATATGTTTAGCACATCGTCTATTATGTAATGTGCTGAATCTACACTGATAACCTTGATAGCCACCTGTCTAGGCGCACAATGGCGCGCCCTTTCTACCAGTATATAACCAAAACCATCGAGAACTCCAGATGACCAGATGGTCAGCAAAATTTCTTCCTGCCAATCTCAACGAGCATGGCCAGCAAAGCCTCGCACATCTCGCTTGCATCGGCCTCAGCGCTGCCCATCTTCAGCGTGGAGTAAACCATCCATGCGTGGTCCAGCCTCCTCTCGGGCCTCACCACCACCGACCCAGGAACCTCGGCGTCGCGCCTTGTCACCAGCCCGTCGCTCTTCTCCCCATACCGCAGACGCAGGTGGAGGGCTGTGACCGCCATGGCTGCCGACACAGGTGCGACCACAGGAACCTTCAGAGAAGCAAGCATTGACTCGACAAACTCAGATGCAGATAGGAAGAACTGTGGCAGGGGAAACCATGGTAGGAGCTCGGCTTGGGCGACACAGGTCAATGACGCGAGGACCGTGGGCGCAGTGCTGGCTTCGGTGTGGAAGGAGATGATTGGCAGCTCATCGATGGGGAATTTGTGCTTGGAGATGAAGTCCTTTCTCTTAGCATACGTGAGGTCCTCCAAGGCCCTGATGTCACCCTGCAATTGTTCATTTGTTTTTAAGACTGAAATGGGTGAGATAATGATGAACAATTTTGTAACCCCGGATTTGACTAAGAAACAGTTCATGATTGGGACCTTGATTAGTTTGCATACGATGAGTTCCATGATCCTCCTTGTCTCCTTATCAGCAATCTGGCCTTCTCGAAGGATATCTGAGGCGACCGGGGTGCCACCATATGGGCTCTGAACCAACGCCAGGCCAGCAACCTTACCCTTGAGCTCAGACCAGTACAAGGAAAGAGCTGCAGCTGCATCAACTCCACCTTTGCTATGGCCAAGGAGCAGAACCTGCTTACCAGATCCCCAGTAGAGCTCCTCAATATATTGTTTCAGTTCCCACGCATTTTTCTCTACTGATGCCTAGACAAGGCCAAATGGTAAGTGAAAGGAATAGCAGTACGAAATACTAGCAGAAGCAGCAGCTGCTTCAGGACATAATATGAAGCACGAATGAAACCTAGCACTAGGAAAAAAAAAGAATATTTGCATGCCACCCTTCAGCTCAGTTACCTCGCTATGAATTTTCGCAATATGGCAAGCCAATCCCATTTTTGAAAAGAATCGTTTCGTATTGGTGAAGTAAAGTGGACTGTGGTTGCTAAAAAGGCCTGCATAAAGTTGTATAAATGGGATAATTTGTAACTTGTAAGCAATAGCATTTAAGAATCATCCGCAGAAACCAGTTATGTTGAGAAAGATATCTCACCAGGAATAAATAAGTAAACCAGTGTATCAGGCAGGCAGTGCATGCCATTTCTGAAACATAAAGCAGCTTTTAGTATTCCCAGCCTTCTCAGAACCGATTAATCACTTCCAGTTCAACTTAATTGGTAGTTCATGCTCAAAATTTTCACAGTACAGTATTTGAAAGCATGCTACAAATACTTTCTACTAAAAAGTGGTAGTGTGTAATGTTTTTTTAGTTTGTCAGAGTTCACTAAAACTGTGCACAAAAAATCACCTGATCTCATGCAAAATCTCCTTGAAGCGACCTGTCCCATCAACTGAACAAAGTGATGCCTGAGTTCTTTGCAGCCATCCTATATCGTCACAAGATCCCTGTAGTGTTGTCCAGAAACGATGTAAGATCCTGTGATAAAAAAATGAATATCTTAGAACTAATTAGAACAAAGAAAACTGGGCTGCAACCCCACCGAGTCCTCAGATCACAAGATGCAACATGTAAGCAAATATAGATGTCTGAACAGACAAGGCATTAACTAACCTGGTTAGTTTGGCATGCACTTCACTTGAAAACAGATTCCACTGATCTCGCACACTGAATGCCAATCTTCGTACCAGCCTGAAGCCATGTACAAGATGGGAAGACCTGACATATGATCTAACAACACAAATAGTTGCAAAGTGAATGTGAGAGACAAAATACAGCGGATGTAATCAGCTTACTGGTTGATGAAGGTATAAGAAAACTGAACCTTTCATAAATACTGGAAAGTCCTCTTCTGAAAATTGTGCTTTCAGATGTTCTATTTGCAGTCTGCTTTTCTGTAGTAGGAGTAGTATTACTAACAGATATTGCAAATTCCCTTTCATGAAAATATCCTGTGGTGCCAGTCAATGATCCTCCATGGCTAGCAGAGAATTGGACTCCAAGACGTCGAGGAATCCAATCAATGGACCGAAGCCAATTTTCTGCTAGGATAAAGACAAACACATTAAAAAAAGAATGAAAACACAACAAAAACATCAAATGTCAGGCTTCTCTAGTTTTGAGAAGGATTTGTCTCGTCGGTAATCAAACACATCTTATCCAGTCAAAGCCTCGGAAATTCTAACCACAATGCCTCCAAAAAAATAAAAGGCTATTTATGTCTCAAAATAACAATACATCTAGGGCTACTATCTAACAGAAAATAGTCAAGCATCAAACTAATTGTTCATATAAATAAAGGAAAGAAAATAGGAATCCAATTAGGAACTTGTAACCCATAATCAGCAAAAGAAACAAGATGGCTAGGTGCTCTAAAATATCAGCATGCCCATATCCCAAGTAGTTTTGTGAACTAAGATATACAAGCTCAAGTTGTTGGTACTGGTACCTATTAATTCTGTCAAGTATTGTCTTAGCTGCCAACCAAGGTTTAGGAAGCGTGAAAAATAGTCATCCATCTATGTCCCAAGCAAGATGATACAGGAGTGCGTCACCCGTGATGGTACATTTTCGGCCTAACCAAAGGGAAAAAAAGAATCACATCAAGAGCTCAGCATGTATCAACAAACGGACTAATGGACACATATACAAGATAGATATCTCCTTAAATTAACTGCATAATAGACCACAGATTATTCTTTTATGTGTGTAGGACCCAAGAGAAGATCAACATCTCGGTAGGATAGGGGATAATATCCACACTGCCAACATGGCTGTGCACGAAAATCTAGTACAAGCAACCAATGATTAACCGCCCTCAAGTTAACATTGTGCAATTGACGTTTAAACTAACAAAAAATATGCCCCTTGCTAGCCGAAAAACATTGCCATTGCCCAATTGCATCATAGCTACCCCTTCCACAATCTAACACCCTCAAGAAGGAAAAATTTGTGGAGGTTTCACCGAAACCTATAACATGTTGATCAAGGCAAACTGTGGGCAAGCACCCAACAGATAGGTAGTACCTTCAATTCCCGGATAATGAGACTAAGGAATCAAGGCGGCGTGATGAGCCAATCAAAACAACAAGGTTGCACAGCAAACTCGTCAGGCCTTGTTTGACTGCACTCGTATCCACCTTAATTCATATCGTATCCACCACGGTCCACATGAATTGAGGTTGAGGTGAACTGAAATGAAAAATTAACTAATTTTCACCTCAATGCACTCGAACACACGTGGAGAGACGAGTTGCAGCCAACAAGCCCTAAGTAAAACCAACAATCACACACCCAGGTCCCAGGCATTTCGACAAACACTTGGGCCGCATGCAGACGATAGGTAGACTGCGCCCCGCGTGCACATCGCACGTACAAGAAAGAAGGCCGACGTACCTCTCCGAGCCAGCCCCAGAGGCCAGAGCAGAAGGAGAGCTCCCTGAACGCTTCTAGGAAACCCGCCGGAGCCGTTTCAGCCGTTTCCTCGTATCTGCCAGGCGGCCCGGGTCGACGAAATTAAAGCAGGAGAGCGAGCGCGGAGCGCCTCAGAGGCTCAGACTCAGACTTCCAAGTTCCAAATGGGCTTATCCAAAGCAGGCGAGTCAAAAGGAGCTCGCGGCGATCCGGGAGCGGGAGAGTGGAGAGGAGGGATGGGAGGGCCGAATGGGCTTATCCGGTCACCGGTGACGCGCGCGAGGCACCCGCGGCCGACCACACGGGAGCAGGAGGGCGCGCGCATGGGCGCCGCGTGGGGGGCGCGGCCGCGAGCCGTGGCACGCCATGCGTGGGGCCGCGTGCTGCTGCCCCCCACCCCCGTATTTCTGGAACGGGAGGGAGGCCCGCCAATCGCGGGCGGCCAAACCCGACGCGGGGGGCCCACGCCCAGCCGTCCTTGGCTCCTTGCTCTGAGCTTATCGTCACCGCCAACAGCGGCTTCTTCTCGAATCTGGAATGGGAGGTTGCGCGCAGAGCAGAGATCCATGCTGCGGCGTTGGGCGACTGCCAGGAGATGGCGCGACGCGAGTACGTCGTGCTCGACTGCTCGAGTGTTGACTGCGCTCTCGTGTTCAGCGTCGGCGGCACGCCTGGTGACACGAGTGCCGGCTGCTGCGGCGTGTTGATAGCCGAACAAGTTGATCAGTTTGGTCAGAAGAGAAGCTACTGACGTATCTCGGGCTGACCATAGCGCCATCTGGTCCATTTCTTCTTGAAGCGAACTCTGCTCAACCATGGTGCTAAACTGGCTATCATCTTTCTTTGACATCATTAAGCAAAAAGAAGAGCAGCACCACTCGCCATAATAGCCAAAGTCTACGTCTCTACGATGACAACAGTGTTCTTTATCATTTCAAGCTTGCAAGATCAGTGAATCCAATTATTGCATACATTCAGGTACGGGGGAACCCAAAGCTAAAGGAGCTGCCATCTCAACAGAGGATGTTCAGAAGCACCAGTACAAGGAATGAAACTGCAAATTTATGATCAATTCAGAAGCGGGAACCAAATCCCCTGAAGCTACACTCAAACCAAAACGGTTCGTCAGATTTAGCATGAGAGAAGTACAGGGCCGCAACGGTTCATCAGATTTAGCATGAGAGAAGTACAGGGCCGTGACGAGGGAACGGAGTTGCAGAAAACAGATGCTATTTTTCCATCCAGTACGCAAACAGAGTATATGATGACTGATGTGAAGATTTCTCTGGGTGCACAGCATGAATGAATGAACTCTAAGATCAGATCCTGCAAACTATAATGTAACCCAATTGGAGTGATCCCATAAAACTGAAAATATCACCAATCATCATGATGACGATGGTAACAGACTAACAATTCTTAATACCTGTACAGAGGATAACATAACAACTTGCTCAAATCTGGACAACAATGACAAGATGAGAGAAAATGCGTAAATACCAGATAGAACCATCGTTATTAAGGAGACAGATGGCTTCAGAGAAGGCAGGACAACATAAGCATATTCTTAGAAAATCAACACAAAAATGTTGCAAGTCGAGCTAAGAACATAGTCTTAGCAAGAAACAGTTTTGCCATACTTCTATAACGCAAAGGTTTGAGCTACTAAGCTAACAAAACCTCAAGAAACAACTTCAGGAGAAGCCTCTGAGGGGCCAAGTTCTGCAGTATAAGTGATAGGTGACCTTCTCAGGTGAAGCCTACCGATACAACATGGAACATTGACAAATGATATGGTTCTTCCAGCTGATAAGAATTAACTAACTCAATTCATTGATGCTTTGAATATCCAGCCAGCCAATATGCAGAACATTGTCGATCGACTATTTGAACAGGCACCTCCAACAGCAATATCAACTGTAACATTATACTCTTACCCTGGTCCTCAACTTCTTGGTCTTGCCACCCGATTTCTCCCCCTTGATCTTCTTAGGTTCCTGTATTTCATCAGTACCTACTTCACCCCCATCACCCTTCATGCTCTTCTTCTTCTTCTTCCCCTCCTCAGTCTTCCCCTTCTTAATCTTCTTGTTGTCCAAACTGGCTTCTTTCACCTCGTTTTCATTTTCCAAACCACGCTTGCCCTTCTCTTTACCCTTCTTGCCAACCTTCTGGCTGTCATCAGCAGAAACTGCAGTGCTCTTCCTCTTCTTCTTTTTCTCTGTCTCCACCTGGACTTCTTCCTGCATCACAACATCCTCCTCAATCTGCTCCTTCTTATTCCTCTTCCTCTTGGCACTGATATTACCAAATACCGGTCCTCCACTGGCAACAACATTCACCTTCTTCTTGCCAATCTTCTTCTCGCGAGTCTCCGCTTCTGCAGCATCAATAACCTCCCCAGATCCAACAATTTCAGGCACCTCGATTTTCATACCCAACTCTGGCACAGCCTGGTAAATTGGCAGGGCAACTGAATCCACAGCCTTTAAATGCAGCGCCCTAACGTTGGCCCACTTCTTTGGCACCTTCTCGGCAGCCGCCTCCACCGCGACCATCACATTGTCCACGATCTCCTCTTCCTCCATGTCCAGCCTACCCACCTTGATCCCCGCGCAGGTCCCCGACCGCAGATACAGAAAAGCAGAGCCAAGGACCTTGCGGACCTGCTCCGGCCATCCGACGCGGGTGAAATCGACTCCAATCGGAGCCTTCTTGGTGGAGTAGAACGCCTTCCCCAGAACGCGCGGCAGCAGCGGGAGGATGGCGCGGTCGGCGATGAAGAGGTCGTGGGAGGCCACGAGGCGGCGCCGCGACTCGTACGGGCGGTAGTCCGTGCGGAGCGTGGAGAGCGGGATGACCTCGGAGACGGTGAGACGGTGGAGCGACTTGGACGCGTCGAGGAGGTCGGAGGCGGAAGGGGACCGCGACTTGGGGCGGTCGTCGGAGATGACGCAGACGGAGGCGCCGTCGTGCCCGATAACGGGGTGCGGCAGCGGGAGGAGTCGCGGCCGGGTGCTGCGCGAGGCGGGGACGCGGCGGAGTGACAGCTGGAGGACGACGAGGTCGTCGCGCTCGTCGGCGAGGAGGTTCGGGGCCGCCTCCGCGGCGCGCTTCTTCATCCACTTGGTGAGAGAGGCGACGGCGCTAGCCACCGTCTCTCGGGGCACCGGGTGTGGCGGCTGCGGCGGCGACATGTCTGGCGGCGGCGCGAGAGGGACGGCAAAGGGGTTTAGGGTTTGGTTGATGTGCGGTGGGAAGGTTATGTTTTTATATCACTTCACAGCATTTGCCAGGATGTCTCCCTATGGCAAGTGGGTCCAGGCTCCAGCAGTTGCCGGGATGTCTCCCTATGACAAGTGGGTCCAGGGATTCAGAGAGTACACCCAGAATTCCGCAACTAGCGAAGGGAGGTGCTGTAGCGCCGGCGGCCCTGGCGTGCGATTCGCCTCTTCCCTGTTGCGGACTCGCCTGGTAAGTGCCTCGGTGGTGGCCGGGGCTTGCAAATCGAGGCGGGCGGCGCTACGAATCGGCACGGGAGGCGGGCAAATTGGCAAGGCCGCACGGGCAAACCCTTGCGCCGTTATCGTGCCATCGTGTGGCTGCCTCCTGCCGGCGGTGCTGCCCTGGTGCTTAGGCGGAGGCGCGTTGCCCAGTTGCACGCGTGACAGGCGGGGGCGTGTGGCAGCAGCACAGCGGGTATTTCATATCTGGGTAATTGTGTATTCGTATTTCTTTTAAACA
>CM041639.1:44369522-44391630 GCA_023333625.1 Bothriochloa decipiens
AGCGAGGTGGCCCCGGGACGGCGAGCAGCCGGCGCGGCCTGACGAGGTCGTGGCAAGTCGCGCGGTGAGGCATGCTAGCGACGGGGAGCAGCGGTCGACAACGACAGCTCGGCGGGGAGGGAGGCGGGCGGCGCTCGGCGGGGACGAAGGCTGGTCGGCGCTCGGCGGGGAGCGGGACGCGGCCGGCTGGGTGAGGAGGGGCCCGCGGCGAATGGCCGGAGCAGCGCGGGCATGCCCGTGGCGAGCGGCGCGCGGCATTGGGTGCTGCTTTTGTGGTTGCTGTTGGAGAGCGACAGTTTTGGATGGCTTATCCTTTCACTGTGCATGACAGATTTCAGTGAATGGGTGCCCTTGCTGTTGGAGACAGCCTTAGGCCATGATGTTAAAAAATATATTTTGTTGCGAATTGGTTTGTAGTCTAATGGCAGGACGGTCAAGTGGGACGCTACCCACCAAGGTTCAAATCCTGGTGCTCGCATCTTTTTCTGGATTTTTTCAGGGTTTACCGGCGTTATGCGTTAAGTGGTAAGCGACATTCTCATTGGCAACGAGACGCCAGTGGTGACTTAAGGAATCTCTGATCGACAATGAGACGACAATGGTGACTTAAGGAATCTCCAGATGTGCCGGTTGTTGTACTGTGTAATTCTAAAAAAATATATATTTTGTCACGTATATTTCTTTCTTGGAGGCTAGTGTGGACAAGAAAAACATTGGGCAACGCATAAGGAGAGTACCGTCTTGTTTTGTAGGACTCCGATCCTCCGGAAAAGTTGAAGCCGTTTTGGAGGATCCGAAAAACGACCCGAAAAATGAGAATACGAGGTGGCAACATGACATACATACAAAGGAAAAGGTGGTGACAATCCAACTTTGCGCTTGCCGTAAGATCTCAGGCTCGGCGTGACAACTCAAAGCAAACATGAAAAGTAAGGTTGTTAACTTGGAATCTATATATATCCACGCCGTATCTTCCGTAACATGTTGGATGAGATGGAAGCATATTCCGCAGATCTTCCAAACCCATTTCGTTTTCAGCATTTACACGTACACTCCCCTCCTTTCATGAATCATGTCCTCTAGAATATCCACTTGAGATACCTCAAAAAGAGCAGCCAGCACATGATCCCTGGAGCTAAGCACGCCACTTGCCGGTTGCCGCCCTCACTCAGTCCTCACTGCCGTCATCACCGCTCTAGAAGCATCCTGTTGCAAATTGCAATGCAAGAATGTCACGATAATTATAGAGAAGTTTCACATGAATCAGTTTAGATTTATATAAAAAAAGTAGGAATAGAAAGAAAAAAAATTCTCATGTATTCCAAGCATTGAGACAACAAGAAAGCTTGCTTGGCGATGCAATTTATGGCATCCATTCCAATGCGCAAATTGTCGTTTTTATGCGTTTGATGAGAGCCGGAAATCGGGCTAGTCCTTGACGTGCTTCTGGACTTCTGGTGACCGAAAAGCAAGCAAAAGGAGAGGCCAGCGTGTGTGTGGCAGTTTCGTTGCGCCGCCTGCTGCCTGCACTTCCAGCGGTGCTGCAACGGCCATGTGGAATGGATATTCTGCAGGCGATCCCCGGATCCTCCAGTAAAGGATGGGTGCACTTCCAGGGGCAGGCAGTGCAAGATTATTGTTGTGACTTGTGAGCATTACATTATAGCCGCCAGACCGGTTTGCTCGACTATTAGTTGGTTATATATAAGTTTTTTTTCAGTTTATTTTGCTTTGTGCTGTGAACCGCAACACAAAAGCATCATTTGGGGGAACTGGGAGCTAGTCGGCACTCTCGGTTGGGAAGCCGCCGGTCATAAGTTCCAGTCGGTTCGAACCCATGATTTCCCCTAAAAAAATCCCACCGCTGGTTCTGCTCAAAGTATAGGTTTGTGGTCGTCCCGTCTCACGGGGATGCGGTGCTGCTGTATATGGTGGGACAGGGTTCGGAGGGGTTTTTTCAAGAGCTGCGTGAGAAGTTTTTTTTCACTTAATGAAGCACTGTGAGGGGCAGTCTTCTTCCCGCAACTTTCGGTTTTTTTTTTCAAAAGCATCATTTGAAGCTCAAGAATTTTGGCCTTGGCGTAGCTCTATCTTCTAGCTGCACGGGTGTGTTTGGATGAAAGAATCAGTTTAGTTCCTTGTTAGAACCGACGTAAACTATTCCACTAGTAGTGTACGTGAATATGTTTCTATTTCTATGTAAATCAAGAGAGAACGTTTCAGCTTTCTTCTGAACTAACAAAAGAGAAATGATATTTGCTTGATTCTAATTATCATTATATGAATTTAGCCAAGTAGCCAAATGATTCGATAAAGTGATTAAATTTGTAAACATTTCGTCATTTCCACAGTACTTTTGAGACGCGGAGCCGAGAACCACCGGCAAGAAGTCCGTGGGATGAAAGTGGCAAATTTCCGCCAGCGACAAAAATGAATTCTAGGGCAACCACGATGCCAAAAGTAGAAGCCGGTTCGACGAGACACGGGGAAGAGCCCAATCGGCAATCGCTTCCGTTCAGCTCCATTACCTGGTCAATTCAGTGGCCTGATTGATTCAGCTCCACCAAGTTCGGTCCGCGTCATTTCACCACAAGGAAATGAACTGAAAATTCAGAAGACCAGCCAAAGCTTTTCTTTAGTTCCAAATAAAACATCCTTAATTTTCCAAGAAAAAAATGCACAGAATAACGGATAATATAATAGTTCGAAGCATCAAACCATCTCATTATCTCGCAACAGTCGATACAGGATTCATACATCGAATAAAAGAATACATAGTTTGCCGCCACACTGGCGGAACCATCAGAGTAGCAGCAGCCTCTGGGACGGCTGCGGAAGGCGGAAGTACAATACATCTCCAAAAGAAGCCTGAGCGTAGCAACGAGACGTCTACTCCTCCTCATCGTCATAGTCGTAGTCGGGCTGACCTGCCAAATAATTTTCAGTACGGTTTGTACTGGCCACATCTCCCACCCTATGCTTTGCTTTCGCTATGTAGTATTTGGTGGGATGCAAAGGGTATAATCAAATCGACCTAATATATGGCTGTAGTTTCCTATGCAAATAGTGATCAAATTCATATAATGTAGTTCATCAAGTTTTAACCCATCTCATCCACATATCTAAACCCATTCCTTCCCATCACACACATCTCACCCTCTCGCACTCAGTCGACAGGTCCAACTCCCTCTTGGAGCCTATCTCAGCGGCTCACAGCCGAAAGGGTATCACTAGGGGGAGAAATAGAAGGACTCCTCTCACTACTCCCGAGAAGCGTGGGTCTTAGGAAAAAGCCATACCAGTGGCTCGCGGACTATATATATAGATTCATAAACACTGCAGAGCGTGTACTCCTGTGGGGGTTGGCGCGGCGGACCTCCACGTGCTACCTCTTGGTGCGGCACGAGCGTATGCCTGGCGGTCCTGAGCAGGGTGGGGGTGGTTGCTGGTGTGGGTACCACCGCCCCGGCTCGAACCGTGAATAGCTCCCTGGGCGAAGCGAGAGCGGGGAGGCTGAGATGTCTCACCACGCGACCTCCGTGGGGCAGGTACGCGGGAGGTGCCCTCAGTACGACGCTTCTTGTTCTTGCCAAGCGCCTCCCTCTCCGTGAAAACCTCGTCGTGGTCCTTCTCAATCTCCATGCACCTGTCAATCAAGTCACGCAGGGTGTGGCTCTTGGTGCCTGAGAGGGAGAGCCTGATGCGGCTAGACAAGCCCTTGCGGTAGTAGTACATCTTCTCCTTCTCAGAGTTCACCACTGAGACAGGTGCATAGCGCAGCAGGTTAGTGAAGCGGGTGGTGTACTCATGCACTTTGTCAGCTCCCATGGAGATGCTGCGGAACTCGTTCTCCTTCTTCTCCAGCGCGCCTTCACGGATGAAGAATGCGCGAAACTCGTCCACAAACTCATCCCAGGAGATGTTGGCGGGGTCCCGGTGGGTTTCGCAGAGGCTGTCCCTCCAAGATCGCCCAGCACCCACAAGCTGGTGAGCTGCCAGTCCAACACACTCCTCGTCAGTGCAAGTGGTCAAGTCCAGCTTCTTCTCAATCTCCTTAAGCCAGTCATCAGCAGCGATAGGGTCGATGCTGGTGCCATCGAACGTCGGGGCCTCAGCTTGAGAAAGAACTCCAGCTTCTTGTAGAAATCTTCGCGGGGCTCCCGGTGCTGGGGGTGCAGCACGTTCTCAGCTAAGACTCGAAGAAGCTCGGTCTGCTGGGCCATCACATTCACCAAAAGTGGCACGGGAGGTGGTGGTGGAGCTGCATCTCCTCCTGCGGCAGGCTCGAGCTCGGGCTCAGCAGCAGGCTGTGGCTATCCTCCAGCCGCGCCTCCGGCAGCTGGTTTTGGCTCAACAACCGGCGGTGGCGGTGGGTGTGCAGGCCGTGGGGTGGCAGCGCGGGGTGGCTCCTCAAGGTCAATGGGTATGTGACCAATGCGGCCACGACCACGACCACGACCGCGTCCACGGCCCCTGGCGGGCGCAGGTGAAGGGGAGCGGTTGCTCAGGCGGCTGGCACGATGAGTGGACTTCCTGCTTAACATAAACCTCAAATTAGGGCATATGCGCATAATATAACTTTGATATTAATGATGTAGGAAGTGAGCTACCTTAGTCAAGCGGTCGACTATCACCCATATAGCATCATGGCCCTTCGGGGTTCGAGGCAAACCCACAATGAAGTCCATAGAAATGCTATCCCACTTCCATTCAGGTATATCAAGTGGCTTTAACAGTCCTGCAGGTCTCTTGTGCTCAGCTTTAACGCGTTTACAAATGTCACATCTAGCAACATGCTCTGCAATGTCTGACTTCATGTTCTTCCACCAGAATTTCCTCTTTAAATCAGCATACATTTTAGTACTGCCTGGGTGGATACAATACTTGGAGTCATGACCTTCTGATAGGATTTCGTTGTGGATAGCGGGATCTGGAGGCACACAAATTCTATCCTTATACCAATAAGTGCCTAGCTCATCCTCACTGATCTCTGGGCACTTGCCTTGTGTCAGGAGCTCGTGCATCTCCCAAATCTCTGGGCAATGGCGTTGGGCTTCATGGATCCTATCCATGAGGGTGTAGTGCACGCGAAGCTCATTCAACAGGCCATGAGGTATCACCTCCATCTGTAACTCATTAATGCCCTCTTGCAACTCCTTGGGCAAGGTGGTGGTGAACAAGGCATGACAATGGCTTTTGCGACTAAGAGCGTCAGCGACCACATTGGCCTTCCCAGGGTGATAGAGAATCTCCACATCGTAGTCATTAATCAACTCAAGCCAATGTAACACCCTGGTGTTAAGCATGCATATCTTGCATATCATGAGCACGATCATCTCATTTGCATAGTCATTTATTTACATGAAATGATAAAATCAAAATGTGCTTACCTTGATTTGAACTAGAGCTATGTGATAGGTTGATTGTTTGGGGTTGAGTGTTAAATGAAGTTTGTAGAGAAAATTATTTGGAGCAAAACTTATTTTGGGGTCATTTCATGAAAAGGCTTGGAAGTGGGTCAAAAATGTCAAAAACTGTATAAAAATGATTTTCTTTTAATTTTAAATCCTCATTTTTGAAATTCAAATTCTAGGCAGAATTAGGCTTTGATGTTTAAAAGTGAAATGTTATACTCATCAAGAGAAACATTTCATCTTTTAAAAGTTTTTTGAAATTTGGATTATTTTGGAAAATATGGGGTTAATCAAGTTCTGCACGAATCTTGGCGCAGTGGGACCCACCTGCCAGTCTCTTCTTCCTCTCTTCTTCTTCCTCGCGACGCTGTCCGCGCCGACGCCGGCCGTGTGGCGTCCGGTAGCCGGGCCGCTGCCGCTGTCCGCTGTCCGCCCCGCGCACGCACGCGCCGCGCACGCCTGCGCACGCCCGCGCTCGCCTGGCCCCACCGCTCGCCCACGCGCCCTCGCCCGACCCCGCATGCTCGCCACGCGCTCGTCGATGCCCGACGCCACACTCCACCTGTCCGAGCCCAAGCGGCCGCTTCAAGCTGTCCCGACCGCGTCATTCTCTCCCTCCCTCTCTTCTCCATCGCCAGACGCTCCCTTGCCCCTCTTTTCCCTTCGCCAGAGCTCTAGCGGACGCGAAGCCCGCCATTACCACCGCCGCAAGCTCGCACCGCCGCCGCACCTCATAACATCGTCACATTTTGCCCAGAGCTTGCCAGCAGCTTCGCCTCGACGCGAGCCACGTCCTGCGCACGAATCCTGCCCTCGAGCCCCAAGGTAAAGGTCGAATCGACCCATTCTCCTTTCGCCGGTCATGGCCGCCCGACCGCCGCGCGGTCTGCCATGGCCAGCAACCCCTTTCTCTCTTCTTTAGCTTGCGCATCGTGTTCGTCTGCCCGAGTAGAGTCGATTGGTGTAGCTTATAGGACCGATTAGGGTTCGAGCCCGTTGGATTTGGCCGTCCACCGTAGCGGGTTGCGCCGCCGCTCGCCGGCGTACCTCGCCGTTGTCGTTTCGGCCGGCCATCCGTCACTTTGTCTAGTCTATCTGAATCGCCTCGACCTCCTGTCGCTTTAGGGCTAGTCCGTGTGTCCCGCCGTGACCGATTCCGGCGAGTTCGCCGTCGACCCTCGCCGCCGTCCGCCGTCGCGTGTGGCCGCCGGTAGAAACCTCGCTCATAGCTTCCATCTTTTGCACCAACGAGTTCGCGTTGACGAGCTGAGCATTTCGGTAGCCGTAGCTCGGCCGGAGACCTCGCCGTCGGCGAGGGATCCCGATGCCGACGACCATTCCCCGCTGCGTGGACCGCGGGCATCATTTGTGTTCTTGGCCGGACTTAAGTGCAGGGTTTCTTTTTAGGGCTCGGTTGTTTTCCGAAAAGTACAGGGTTTCCGGTGCAAAACCGTTTTCTTTATCGGTTTTAAAGAAAATGAATTCTAGATTTTTGTAGAAGCTTTGAAAAATCATAACTTCCTCATTTTTAGTCCAAATGAGTTAGTTCAACTTGCAGTATTTTTATTTTGGGGTGATCTATGCATAAAAAATATGAAATATAGATTTTATGATACTTTTATGTATAGATTTATTTATCTCTATTAATTGCTTTTATCTTAGAAAATGCATAAGTAATTCTCTGTTGCTCAGAAAAATATGAGACCAAATTTGTTAGTCTTTTTATGTCATGCTCTATCTGTTAAAAATGTTGTGAGGCTATATCCTGTGGAAAGTTTGCTCTGTCTAGTTATGGTGCCTATTTCCATTAGATGATAAATAATTCATAATAAATAATATATAAGGAATTTATGTATGAAACTTTTTAGAGGATGTTTTTATGTCAATCTAGAGCTAAGAATGTTCTGAGATCTATTGTTTGACATTTTTCTATATACAAAGTATTTTAGGCCCAGTGAATTGTGCTGCCTTATCATTTTTGTGTAGGATAAATTACTTACTGTTTTGACCTAAAATTTTTATGGTAGTCTACATTAGATATGCTTAAGCTCCTGTAATTTTTACAGAATTTTCTGAATAGTATAAAGTCATGTTGCAGTTCTACCCTGATTTCTTTTAATAAGTAATAATGCTTTAAAGCTATCATTTCATGTACGTAAAAATGCTTTTTATGCTATTTGTGATATGTGTGATCTGTTATTGGTTTTGGTTCAGTAGAGGGTAGTATGAAAAACAATAGTCGTTTATAATTCCTTTTAATGTGTAAGTAAATTGTAATGCGAGGCTTGTTTAAGATTTGTTGGTGGAAGAGAATGCAGATGACATGTGCTTATCTTATATGTTTCAAAATCATATCCTTTATCTTAGCTGAGCATTCATTCACCACCAGTATTAGCATTGTATTTCTATGTATACATGGTATTCATACGCACTATGCATCATATAGGATCGTCAGAGCTCGAAACGGTAGTTCCTGGAGCACAAGGAGAGGAAGGCCAGCAGGAAGCTTTGGTGCGGATAGTAGCAGCAGAAGAGGATCCCGAAGTTGATCTTCCGGAGTGTCCCGACCACCAGCCAAGCTCTTTCCTAAAAGGCAAGCCCCGGAGCATTCTCCCTGTGGTTTGCAAAATATCTAACTTGAGTCCTTTACTTGTTTGATGCATTAAGTTATAGGCGTTGTTTTATACCTTGCTGCATTACTTATATTCCTTGCCACTGTTATACTTCAACCCTGTTAGGTTCAGGTACGATTATTTGCTTAGCCCTGCTTTAACTAGATCGGTAGAAGTCGGGTGATTTCCTGTCATCCGCGAGTTATAGGTGGTGACTCAGAATGGTTGAATACATTGTTATCTTGGATAACCATGTGGAGATAATAAATCGAGACCGGACGGGATTGGTATTAAGACTGAACTGGAGGTTCGGTGTGGTTATCCCGTCTGTGTCGAACTAGGACCCCGTCCGTTGTACGTCCTCAAGTCATATTGAATTTATGCCTCACATTTAGCTGGAAGGATAAGTCGTTCCGACCGTGAAGCCTAATTTTGATTTGGGCCGGGAGTCGACCTGCTGTACGCATCGTATTGGTGAAGATGGGGGACCACGGGTTACACGGAGAGTAAGTCCGAGGTCAGGGTCGCCCTGAATAAGGCAGCCGGGCGGTTCCTGGATACGATGGTACCTGTTGATCCCGCGCTTTTCCCGAATTGAATGTCGGTGATCTGTAGCTCACCGTGGCTGGTGAGTGTGGTTTGTGTGAGGAATACCCGCCAGCTGGTTAGTAATCGATTATAATCGCCATCGTTCCTGGACAGTGAACACTTGACTTGAGAAGCGGCATCGTAGTGAGAACTTGAACAAGAGATGAGGTGGTTGAGCTGTTGAGATTGAAAGATACTCAACCGGAATTGGTTACTATTCTTGTTGAATAATTATTACCATGCTTGTTTAGTACAGGTGCTAATGTAGCATGATAAGGTTAATCAGATTAAAATACATTGCTAGAAGGTTCTTATTAATTGTTTCTTTAAATACCAGCTTTTTCGTAATTAAATGAGTCAGCTATCCTACTTATACAGCCTTGCATACTCCTTGGAGTCAATTTATTTTTAGTTTATGACGGGTAAGTCTAGCTGAGTATATTCTCGTACTCAGGGTTTTATTTCCCATGTTTTTGTAGATGGTGAGATGTTTTATGGCTATTGTCAGCACTGCTTCTATCCCACCTTAGGAGATGACTAGACCTTGGGCATGGTCACTCTTCTCTACTTAATGCTTTTGTTGGATGTTGATCAAAAACCTAGCACTGTATTTGAACTAAGTGTGTGTGTGGGTTTGAACTAAGCCGCTTCCGCTTTATTTCAAATTTGAATTTGGTTTGTAATAACTTATTTTGAACTCCGATGTTTTAAACTATGTGCGAACTATGTACGTGTGAATGGTGAACGCTAAACTCATTACGATCTTAGCTGTGCTAGAAATGTTTGAAATCCTTCGAGATTTTGGTATGACTACCGGGTTTATTAGGTCTCAATCATGTAGTTTGCCGTCCTAATGGTGAATTATGTGCTTGTGCTCTAATAAATTAGTTGGTTCTGTCACAGCCAACGACGCTGTCTCATGTTCAGATTTTCCTGGGTGAAAAAGTACTTCAAGCTCTTGTGATCGGTGTAGATCTCGCACTTGTTCCCAATTAGGTAGTGCCTCTAAATCTTCAAGGCATGGATCACAACTGCCAGCTCGAGATCATGGGTGGGGTAACGCTGTTCATGCTCCTTAAGCTGGCGGAAAGCATAGGCAATGACTTTCCCATTCTACATCAGAACACAACCGAGCCCGCGGCGAGATGCATCACAATAGACCACAAAGTCCTGGTGGATATCGGGCAAGGCTAGAACAGGCGTTGTGGTGAGCTTCTCCTTCAAGGTCTGGAAACTTTGTTTGTATTGGGGCGTCCGTTCAAACTCTTTGGTCTTCTTCAGGAGGTTGGTCATGGGGTGAGCTATCTTGGAAAAGTTCTCGATGAATCGGCGATAATAGCCAGCCAACCCCAAGAAACATCCCACATCAGTCACATTCTATGGCTGCTCCCATCCCTTCACTGTCTCAATCTTAGACGGATCAACAGCTACTCCATCAGCATTGAGCACATAACCTAGGAAAGCGACCTCCTCAAGCCAGAACTCACACTTGTTGAACTTGGCATAGAGCTGATGCTTTCTCAACTTCTCCAACACTATCCTCAGATGTTGCTTATGCGCTTCGGCGGTGGCAGAATAGACAAGAATGTCATCAATGAAGACCACCATGAACTTATCCAGCTCTTGCATGAACACTTTATTCATAATGTTCCTAAAATAAGCTGGTGCGTTCGTAAAACCGAAGGACACGACGGTGTACTCATACTGCCCGTATCTGGTGACAAATGCTATCTTGGGAATGTCCTCCTCTCTGATCTTCATCTGGTGGTAGCCTGATCTGAGGTCAATCTTGGAGAAGTACTTGGCATTGCGAAGCTGATCTAGCAGGTCATCTATCCTCGATAGAGAGTACTTATTCTTTATAGTTACGGCATTTAGGTTCCGGTAATCAACGCACATCCTCTGCGTTCCATCCTTCTTCTTAACAAATAGGACAGGAGATCCCCAGGGCGAGGCACTGGGCCTAATGAACCCTTTCTCGGATAGCTCCTCAAGCTGTTTCTTAAGCTCCTTAAGCTCGTCAACTGCCATACGATAGGGTCGCTTGGAAATCAGACTTGTACCACGCATCAGGTTGATCACGAACTCAACATCCCTGTACGCTGGCATTCCTGGTAGCTCTTCCGAAAAGACATCAGGATACTCACAAACTACGGGTACTCCTCAAGTGACTTCTCTTCCAGGGCACACAGCATGGAAACATCTATCCCTTTGTTTGGTTTACATTTGATCTGACGGCCACTTGGATGGGTTATACCCACAAATCTGGGTGAGCAAGATATCACTTCTTTGTTCTGGGTTAATCAATCCATCCCTAGAATGACGTCTATACCTTCGAAGGGTAGCAGGGTAAGATCAACAAGAAAGGTAAGACCCTCGATGGTGACACCAACTCCCTTACATATTTTGGTACAACAAATGTTTCCCAAACATGAACTGGTGTATAAGGCTTCTTTTCATGGAGTGACAGGTATATGGTGCTCTCGTGCAAACTTGGAGGATATATATGAACATGTAGCACCTGAATCAAACAGCACGGATGCCTTAACTCCATGCACTAAAAACATACCGTACGCCATGTCGGGGGCACTCTGAGCAGCCTCTGCTGAGATGTGGGTGAGGCGGCCATGGGGTGCTCTAGATGGCACCTGCTTGTACGGGGTGCCCTGGTTCTGCCTGGCGGGCGCTGGTGAAGCAGGCGCAGCCTTGTTTGGGCACTTGGCTGCCTTGTGACCCGGCTGGCCACAAGCGAAGCAAGTGTAGGTTGCACCGCCTGTGGGGGTTGGTGCGGCGGACCTCCACGTGCTACCTCTTGGTGTGGCACGAGCGTATGCCTGGCGGTCCTGAGCAGGGTGGGGGTGGTTGCTGGTGTGGGTACCACCGCCCCGGCTCGAACCGTGAACAGCTCCCTGGGCAAAGCGAGAGTGGGGAGGCTGAGATGTCTCACCACGCGACCTCCGTGGGGTAGGTGCATGGGAGGTGCCCTCAGTATGGCGCTTCTTGTTCTTGCCAAGCGCCTCCCTCTCTGTGAAAACCTCGTCGCGGTCCTTCTCAATCTCCATGCATCTGTCAATCAAGTCACGCAGGGTGTGGCTCTTGGTGCCTGAGAGGGAGAGCTTGATGCGGCTAGAAAAGCCCTTGCGGTAGACATCTTCTCCTTCTCAGAGTTCACCACTGAGACAGGTGCATAGCGCAGCAGGTTAGTGAAGCTGGTGGTGTACTCATGCACTTTGTCAGCTCCCATGGAGATGCTGTGGAACTCGTTCTCCTTCTTCTCCAGCGCGCCTTCACGGATGAAGAATGCGCGGAACTCATCCACAAACTCATCCCAGGAGATGTTGGCGGGGTCTCAGTGGGTTTCGCAGAGGCTGTCCCACCAAGATCGCCCAGCACCCACAAGCTGGTGAGCTGCCAGTCCAACACACTCCTCGTTAGTGCAAGTGGTCAAGTCCAGCTTCTTCTCAATGTCCTTAAGCCAGTCATCAGCAGCGATAGGGTCGATGCTGGTGCCATCAAACGTCGGGGGCCTCAGCTTGAGAAAGAACTGCAGCTTCTTGTAGAAATCTTCGCGGGGCTCCCGGTGCTGGGGGTGCAGCACGTTCTCAGCTAAGACTCGAAGAAGCTCGGTCTGCTGGGCCATCACATTCGCCAAAAGTGGCACGGGAGGTGGTGGTGGAGCTACATCTCCTCCTGCGGCAGGCTCGAGCTCGGGCTCAGCAGCAGGCTGTGGCTATCCTCCAGCCGCGCCTCCGACAGCTGGTTCCAGCTCAACAACTGGCGGTGGCGGTGGGTGTGCAGGCCATAGGGTGGCAGCGCGGGGTGGCTCCTCAAGGTCAATGGGTATGTGACCAACGCGGCCATGACCCTGACCATGACCGCGTCCGCGGCCCCTGGCGGGCGCAGGTGAAGGGGAGTGGTTGCTCAGGCGACTGGCACAACGAGTGGACTTCCTGCTTAACATAAACCTCAGATTAGGGCATATGCGCGTAATATAACTTTGATATTAATGATGTAATAATTTGAAGTATTTAAAACATTTTTAATCTATCCAACACTTACAAAAAGAAGCATGAAGATCCAAAAGACGTGATAAAAACCGAATCACTCATTACATTAGTTGGGTACATGGCGATGTCTCTAGCAGCTACACTAGGAGACTCGTGAGAAACATACTACACGCAGGTAGTTCTAGCAAAAGGGGTGGACAACTACTCAGCATCATGGTGAGTCTGGTCACTTGGCCATACAAGGCCCATCATCTCCCGATCTGATTCTACACTAAACCATCTCTAGAGGCTGGTCCAAACTGTAGGCTGCGGGAGGTATACCGATGCCAGAAGCCTGGATCTACTCATCAGTCATCTAAAGGTGAGAGACGTAACGACGGGCCTCCTCGAGCTGAGGGGTGGACACTGCCTGTCCACTAAGTCCAGTGGTAGGACATCCACTCAAGTTGAGGCGAGATTGCCCCAGCTCAAATGTCTCAACCCTGGCCCTCTTACGGGCACGTAAGGGAAGCTCGTCCTGCAACTCCTCGTACTCTCTGACTCTCTTGCGATCTGACCTCTTCCAAGCTTCCATAGTGAGTTTGAGCTTATCCATGAGGTATGCTGTCTTGTGGACGTAGTTGATCAGGTGTCCCTGGTTGTAGCTAGCAAGAGTGTACTCCTACAGCAGCTTCTCATGTTGAGCCTTGCACTGCTCACGGAGTTTGTCCCTGTAGGCAACATCTTGACTCTTTTCCTGGAACCTCTTTGCAATGTCTTTATTCTTCTCAGCTATAGTGGTCTCAAGCTCTCAGATATTCTTGTTGAGACGACTATTGTGAATTTGAATCTTATCCATCTCGTTCATCAGACTAGTGATCTGATCCTGGTGAGGGTGCTCTTTGCATGCTATCTCACGCTCTAGGTCCGCAATCTTTTGCTTCCATGCTGCCTCCTTATCTTCCGACTTGCGGATCCTCTCGTCAACCTCCATCAGGTAGCGACGATCACGGCATCCCTTTTGCTCTAACTCGGCAATGTACATTTCCTGGCACTGCATGTACATCATAGAGGCGCGGTGGGAGGGATTGCGGTCAACTCTGGTATTCTGTTCGGTGTAGACGACCTCCTCCCAAGTACCCTGCTAAACATTGAGGACATGAGGAAGCAGACGAAAGTGACTCTCCTTCAGATAGTCAGCTCCGTTGCGCAGCACAGTGCGAAGTGCCTGGCGCAAAACAGTTTGAACACACATGCCGGTGTCATTGTCGAAGGCAAAGTCAGCGAAGGCGGTAACTTCGGGCAGGTTCATGCTCGCAGGCACGTTGATGTAGACTGCCTTGTAGCCCTCGATGCCTCCTCCAAGGGTGGGCTTGCCGCAGCAAAGGTACTCGACGTTCTCCACGGGAACACCAAGCTCGGTGAGAATCTCGCAAAGCACGTGAGCATAGCCTCCATGCTCCGTCCCGTCAAGTCTGAACTCAACGACATCCATCGGCGGTAACGGACCAAGCGGAAAGTTGGGGGTCCATCTATAGGTTGACACGAGAAAGGAGTTAGAAAAGTTGCTGAGAGAGGTAAGCCATGCATAAAAGCGTATGCAGTGGTCGGTGTATAATCGAGAGATTTCAAGATTCTCCTAATTCTATCGTCCAATCCTATGGGTCTCGTCCTAGGGTCAAGCATGGCTCTAGTACCAACTGAAACATCCTCAATTTTCCATGAAGAAAAAATGCAAAGAATGGCGGATAATATAATAGTTCAAAGCATCAAACCATCTCATTATCTCGTAACAGTCAATACAGGATCCATACATCAAATAAAAGAGTACAATTAGGGGGAATTACATAAATAGTTTGCCGCCACACTGGCGAAACCATCAGAGTAGCAGCAGCCTCTGGGATGGCTGCGGAAGGCGGAAGTACAATACATCTCCAAAAGAAGCCTGAGCGTAGGAACGAGACGTCTACTCCTCCTCATCGTCATAGTCGTAGTCGGGTTGACCTGCCAAATAATTTTTAGTACGGTTTGTACTGGCCACATCTCTCACCCTATGCTTTGCTTTCGCTATGTAGTATTTGGTGGGATGCAAAGGGTATAATCAAATCGACCTAATATATGGCTGTAGTTTCCTATGCAAATAGTGACCAAATTCATATAATGTAGTTCATCAAGTTTTAACCCATCTCATCAACATATCCAAACCCATTCCTTCCCATCACACACATCTCACCCTCTCGCACTCAGTCGACAGGTCCAACTCCCTCTTGGAGCCTATCTCAGCGGCTCACAGCCAGAAGGGTATCACCAGGGGAAGAAATAGAAGGACTCCTCTCACTACTCCCGAGAAGCGTGGGTCTTAGGAAAAAGTCACACCAGTGGCTCGCGGACTATATATATAGATTTATAAACTCTGCAGAGCGTGTACTCCCGTAACCACAAGATCACTATCATCGGCGGTGCCCCGCCTAAGCTGATTCCGGCTGCTTTCTAACCGGTGCGATGCCACCCTACCACTCAGTACTGGGACATCCCGGATAGGTACCACCGGCACACTGAGACTGTGAGACATAGTACTGGACCCCCGTGGTCACTATGCTGTCTAAGGAGGGTGTGGGTCTCCACGCCCATACCTTCTGACACTATCTGCTAACAACCTATTAGTAGTGACACCGTCCTAGCTAGTCAGACATTCGTCTTCCACCCATACAAGAGCGAGTGGTGAGCACGTAAGTCTCAAGGTTTCGGTCCTCAAGAGAAATCAGGTCCTAGGGGGATCAGACAAGATTATCTTCCCTTAGGGACTATAACAGTCCATGCTACAACAGCACCTCCTACCCGGGGCTTCGCTCCACGAAGGTTCTCACCCCTAGGATCACCTTATACCTCACAATGTGCCTGCCACAAGCATCTTACACGGGAATGCCCAGAACACATTCCCCGGCAAGACTTGCCCACATGGCTCATCGTAGAATCCTGTCCGATCGACTCAACCCTCACCACACACCCAAGACGCACGCAGCACACTCCCCGAGTAAAGTGGCACCACGTGCCTTAACTATATAACCATACTATCCACCACGTATCACATCACACAGATATAAGCATAGTAGAAGTAAAGCATCATAAGTAAATAAGCATGCGTCTAGCCTATCGGCGAGTGTGCAGGAGTAAGGTTACGACAAGGTAAAGGCTCATCAAGCAGTTCTACCATGCAACCTATCATCAGGTGATATTCATAATTAAAGCACTAGCAAGCTAGATATTATGCCATGCGTAATAGGATCTATGAGGTTGGGTGGGGTGTGACACCTGCGAAGTCGTCACCGAGCTCCTCCTCGTACTCGTAGTCATCCTCCTCAAGCTGATCCTCCTCTAAAACGAGATACAATGGCCACGTTAGCAGTTCCTACAGAGTCAACACAAAGAAGTAATAAAATTTAATAACTCTAAATGCACTCATACATAAGCCTATCACGTAGAGCTTATTTTTATGAAAATTTGGACACTTGGTTCATATTTTTCGGAGATCGTATGAAGAAGTTATGAATTTCCGAAGTTTATTCTATTTTCTGAAAAAGAAAAAGGGCAGATTAACCTGGACGCGACATGTGGCGGCTCCTGATTGGGCCACGTGGCGTGCGGGCACAGTGCAGCTAGAGCTAGGATGACATCATGCTGACGTCGTGCTGACGTCAGCACTGACGGGGACCCAGTTAGTGGCTGACAGGTGGGCCCACGGGTCTGGTCACTGATAGGTGGGGCCAGGTCAACGGTCAACGTTGATCGGTCAACGGTCAACGCCAACCGGGCTTCGACCAGGCCTCGGCGGGCCTGGGCAGGGCTGGATTTGGGCCGGGTTGGGCCGGCCCGGCCCGGACACGTGTCGAGCAGGGAGGTAGGCCGCGTGGCATGTCTGGGCTCTTAACGGGCCAAGTCCATGGCCTGGTCTGACTGGGGCCGCATGGACTCAGTCCTTGGTGGACCGTAGACATAGGGGCTGAGTGGCGTGCGGTGGTTGGTCCAGCTGGCCGCGTGGGCCTGGTGGACGCGGTCCACTCGGGCACAGGGGAGATTCCCCCTTCTCCCTCCCCGACCCGTGCACACGCGGGTGCGGTGGCTTTGGCCGGTGGCGTATGGCGAGCGGGGCGTTGGTCGACCTAAGCTTGGCATGGCAGCGGCTATAGCGGCATTAGGGCGTGACGAGAGTGGCTGCGGGGTCACGGCGGGTTCGCAGCTCATGAGCTCACCGGCACGCGCGTCGCAGCGGCGGCGGATGGCGGAGACTCGACGGCAGGCGGCAGCGGGGTGTTTGGGGTGGCATTAGCGTGTGCTACAGCAGTACGAGGCCAAGGTGAACGAGCGGGTGAGGTTCAAGTGAGCCCATGGGGCTTGGTATGGCCGGCGCGCGCACGGCGGCGGTTGCGGGCGGTGCGGCTGCGGGACGCAGTAGCGGCTTGGAGGCAGCTTGGACTCACGCAGGGGCTATGTGACGCTCGGGCGATCGTGGCGGGGTAACCAATTTGGGCAAAAATAGCCCCTAGCTGACGGTGAGCAGCAAGGCACGGCGGCGGCGGCCGGCAACGGCGAAGCCAAATTCGTCGGCGTAGCCGGACATTGGCCTTCATCTTCTTCTCCATTTCTCGATTGGAGCAGCTAGGAGCTCCGAGGCCTATCTAACGCGGTGAGAGGAGGCTCGGCGGAGGCGCACACGGCGTGTTGGCCGCGGCGGCGCCCCGGCGACCGGAGTCCGGGGAGACCGAGGCCGGCAAAGGTGCTAGGCCCCATCAGTGGTCCATGCCGGCTCCCTAACTGAGTCAGCTACGCGTTCAGTGGTGCGGCGGACCTACTCGTGGAGCTAATGAAGGGAGAGGTGGCCGGAGAGAGCCGGAACGCGGCGGCGTACTGGCGGCGGCCATGGCAGAGCTGGGCAAGAACGGTAGCGGCCTCACCTTCGTGGCACGTCGGTGCAGGTGATGGCTTGGGAACGTGCAAGCCGAGCAGCAACGGCGGCGGGTCGTGGTGGTCGAGCAGAGCCGCAGGGTCCTCCTTCGACGAGCAGCAATGGCGGCGGCGCGCAGGTCCCACTCTGGCAACGGCAGCTCTTTCCCGCCTCCCTCTTCTCCTCTTCTTGCTTGGACAGGCAGGCGGTGGTGCGGCTGGTGTCAAATGGCTGCGCGGCACTGGGAAACCCTAGCGCGCTGAGCTCCCCTTCTTATAGCGGCCGGCAGCCATGGCGGACGACAAGGATGGCAGATGCCGATCCTAGGGTAGGACGCGACCGCAAGTTAGGGTTAGGGTTTTGCGCTGCTCGGCCGAACGGGGTGGACGGCATCGGAGCGCAGCATCGAGTCACGGGCGGGTGGCGGACGGCATCGCGCGGCCATGGCCATTTTTGGCATGGCGGACGCGACACGCGGGCGGCCATAAGAGGGAAAAGGAGAAGCTGACAGGCGGGGTCCAGGTGTCAGCGGCACAGCGGCGGGCGCTGGCGCGCGGGCGGTCTTGCTGGGTCGGCTAGCCATGCTGGGCCGCGGCAGCGCGGGCGAGCGGGCAGGCGGCGCGATGGCGGGCAGCAACGCGCGGCCTTGCTGGGCCGCGGTAGCGCGCAGGCGGGCGACGCGCGCGGGCGAGGCAGGCCAAGCGCGGGCGCGGGCGAGCTGGGCCTGGCAGGCCGAGCGGCCGCGGCGGTGGGCGAGGCAGCAGCGGGCCGGCCTGAGGTGCTAGCTGGGCTGGGCTAGTTGCTTCATGAGTTTCCCTTTTCTTTTTCCTTCTATTTTCTAAATCCTTTTCTATTTTTATTTCTTGCCAAGCAACTAATCGAGCCATAACCCTATGTTAGTGTGGTTAGTGACCATGATATATACACCATGATGGGTCCACTAGGGTCTCTAGGTCATGATGGATCCATTTCCGAAGTTAGTGAACACAAATTTACACATGCGATGTTAGGTTATTCGATTTTTGTCGGTCATCACATAAAATCGAGAAATGCGAATCAGCTTTGGTAAATTAAATGCAATGTTCGGGCTAATATTGGATGCTACTTGTGTAACTATTGGGTGTTTGCCTATATGACACTCGCCAAACGTTGGTATACTTTAGAAAAATTTTTGAAAGCCCGTGTTTTCGGTGTTTGAATTTCGGGGATGTTACACCAAACACTTGTACTATTAGAAAGAGAGAGAGAGAAAAAAAATAGGAGAGTGGATTAGTGGAGGAAGAAAAGGCCAGTTCGTAAAGTGGCAGGATGGAATCCCATTAGCGGAGCGCAATTAGGCCCGCCCTCGATTAAAGAAGCCAAAAGAATCGTGCGCGGCACCGAAAAGGCGAGGCCTTTGCGCTTGCGCACCTTAGAAATTGTTACCGGCACCGCCACCACGGCCACTCGAGCTATAGCAGCCGCCGAGCACCCAGCAAGAACCTCCCACTCGCTCCAGGCTCTGCCGTCTCGTCCCCCTCGCGTCCTTATTGCCACTTGAAATATCGGTGGGCGGCGACCACTCCAGTGTTCACCTGCTCCGGGCTGTGATTTGGTGCGACTTGGTAGTGGTGGTGTACACGTCTTGGCCGCTGCTTCCTCCGAGGAATTGGAGCCGTTGGAATTCAGGAGCTAGCTGGCCATGGTCGAAGGGTTCGGAAATGATGGATTGAGGCGTGGGGGAAGAGGAGGGTAGTAACTTCCTCTTCTTCGGTGCTCGGGTCTGGGCTCGCGGGGCGGGATCGTAGGTGGGAGCGAGCATGGCGGCGGGGTGGAACTGCGACAGGTATGGATATGCCATTTTCGTCAGGCTTCGAATTTGGTTCCTGTTTTCAAGGTTAATTTCGCATGTTGTTGACGGAACCGCCGGTTCCCCTGGCTTCCCTGCCTCTTGTGGCGGGGCAGCGGCTGCTCCTCCCCGGCTCCTGCCGCGGCGAAAACCACCCGCGTGATCGTTGTTCAGGAGCGCGAATTATTTATACTATGTATATGTTGTTCATTTTTGGTAGTTGTGTTTTTGCCAGGTTCCCAATGAGAAATTCGGCTATCACTGGCGTTATGTCGTACTCTTACTTCTTTGTCGTTGATTGAAAGCGAAATATCCGATTCCTTTGTTGGATTTGGAGCTGTGGGGCTAAGGAATTTTGTCTGTCTTACTTTGATTGGTGTATAGGGTACTAAGGTTTAGTTTGACTTCATCTTTGTTTGCTTCTAGGAGGATGTAACTAGCATGGATAAATAATTGGTTGTGTTTGATTTGTTCGGAAGGTTTGTTCAATGGATGAGCTGCTATAGCTGCTTATGAGTGATTATGATGCTGACGTGTGTGTGATTTCTTGTTATCTTCATGTTTACCAGGAAGAATCTTAATTTCCAGATCAAAGTTTACAAAATGACATTTGTGTGATTCAAACTTATTTGTCTGAATAGTTTCTTCAATTATAAATATAGTTGGAAGTACATGTTATTTTTGGGAATCGTCCACTCTGGCTTTGGTTGGTTTGGTTTGTGCCTGCCCCATCTGTTGGTGAATTAGTGCTTCAGCCTGAACTTTCATATATTTCATGATGCCTATTTTACCTTGCAGTAGGAAAAATTACATACTGTTTGCTGTAGTTGACATTGATCAGAGAAATAACTCGTACATGTTTGTGTATGTGTATTCTAGCAAGCAAAACTCTTTATCTACTGTTTATGCTATCATTCTGGATAATAATCTTAATATATTGTTGCCTTAATTTTTTTTTTCATATATCAGGTTTCCTTGTTGTTGGAATACATTGTTTTGGTATTTATGTCGGTTTGAGCTGACTTTTTTTATTCTTTGGTGTCTTGGACTATACTTATTATGGTGTTTCAGAAATTAAATGGTAATTTAAATGCAATGGCAAAAAAGAATTTGATACGTTTGAGCATCTTTAATCAATTATTATCTGTTCTGTAATCATATTTCTGATCTGCCGCATTCATTTTTACGCAATAACTTCTATTTAGAGAGTTTAACTTTTCACTGTTCATTTTCCCAACAAACTTCATTCCTGGAAATAGACTAGTATAGTGAGAAAATTAATGGCAGTTTCTCCTGTATTCGTCCTTGAAAGTCTCATTTTCGTTGATCAGCATTTTCTCTTAAGCTTGTAAATATTTGTCTCTTCGTGGGCTTGCATGGTATTATTTTCTAGTAAGATGACCATTTGGGCTAATCTTGTCTTGTTATGTTTTCAGGGTCAGCTGATCTTGGCAATTGAACCAGATAGACCACTACTATTCTGTGATCTGATGATTGGGCTTGATTATGGACTGATGCTCCTGATCACTTATGTCCTGTGATCATCCAGAGTATATCATCTGTCAGCTGGTCTTTCCTCTATCGGAATCACCTCCCGTTATGAAAGAATCCTTGTTTTAGGGCAAATCTCCTTTGGCAAACATTGTTTAGGGTTCATCACTTTGTTGGTTATCCTGAGCATATTCTCCTTGTCGAACAAACTATCCGCAGAAAAGAGACTTCCAATGATATCCATTAGGAAATTCTCATTTGGTTTGATGGAAGTTTCATAAGGTTCCGTATCATCTGATTTGCTGGGCAAATCTCCTTTGGCAGTACTTATCAATAGTTCGTTTTTGAAAATCTCCTTTGGCATTAGCTGCTTCAGATTTCTCTCTGGGCAAATCTCCTTTGGCAATAGTTCTAGCTTTGTTTCATATTGCTCTTGGGCAAATCTCCTTTGGCACTAAATACCATATGTATTTACTATTTTTGGTAAATCTCCTTCATCTGTGCGTACTAGCATCTATATCTGGGTAATTCTCCTTTGGCATTAACAGTCAAGTGTGCTGCCTGCCTGCACATAAGTTGTACGAAAATATCAGTAATTCTGGAAGGTAATACACCGATTTCCTTCAATGTGACATTTGTGGTTCCTGCAAAGCTATGATGGCCATTCATTACTTGTACCCAATGATCCATAACTAGATGCACTTAAATGTAGGACATGTAACTCAAAATTAGAACACAAGGCTAGGGAGAAATGCTTATGGCTTATCCAATCCTCACTTGGTTAATTTGATAGTGGCTGTGAAGATGAAAACAATTTGTGACATCAACATCAGTAGAAGCCTATGGTGCCATACATATGTATTTCAGTGGCTACATAATAGATTAGCATATTACATAAGGTGATAATGGAAAAGTATCCACAAGGTTTGTCTACCACTCCATGTGGTTGCTATAGTAATGGAAACAAAAAGGAAATAAGCATGTGGAGCAACACACAATCCAATGGCCAATAGCAGAACTAGATGGTAAACAGATAAATTTCGAGCATACCAAGTGTTTTAAGAATTTAGAAAGTTTTGTTGACAAAAAAACCGTAAATTATCCTTAAGTTATAAGGTTTGGATTCTTGGTATTGTTTAGGCGCTGGTACCTCCCAGTACATTGCAAACACCACAAAGAGAGATGGTTCTGTTTTTTTTTCTCATTACGATCTCTGATCCTCTTATATTTCCATTATTTTCTGCAGC
>CM041639.1:44393163-44406242 GCA_023333625.1 Bothriochloa decipiens
ACATTTTAGTACTGCCTGGGTGGATACAATACTTAGAATCATGACCTTCTGATAGGATTTCGCTGCGGATAGCTGGGTCAGCAGGCACACAAATTCTGTCCTTGTACCAGTAAGTGCCTAGCTCATCCTCATTGAACTCGGGGCACTTGCCCTGTGTCAGGAGCTCGTGTATCTCCCAAATTTCTGGGCAAAGGCGTTGGGCTTCACGGATCCTATCCATGAGGGTGTAGTGTACACGAAGCTCATTCAACAGGCCATGAGGTATCACCTCCATCTGTAACTCATCAATGCCCTCTTGCAACTCTTTGGGCAAGGCGGTGGTGAACAAGGCATGACAATGACTTTTGCGGCTAAGAGCGTCAGCGACCACATTGGCCTTCCCAGGGTGATAGAGTATCTCCACGTCGTAGTCATTAAGCAGCTCGAGCCAACGACGCTGTCTCATGTTCAGATTTTCCTGGGTGAAGAAGTACTTCAAGCTCTTGTGATCGGTGTAGATCTCGCATTTGTTCCCTATCAGGTAGTGCCTCCAAATCTTCAAGGCATGGACCACGGCTGCAAGCTCGAGATCATGGGTGGGGTAACGTTGTTCATGCTCCTTAAGCTGGCAGGAAGCATAGGCAATGACTTTTCCATTCTGCATTAGAACACAACCAAGCCCGAAGTGAGATGCATCGCAATAGACCACAAAGTCCTGGTGGATATCGGGCAAGGCTAGAACAGGCGTTGTGGTGAGCTTCTCCTTCAAGGTCTGGAAACTTTGTTCGCACTGGGGCGTCCATTCAAACTCTTTGGTCTTCTTCAGGAGGTTGGTCATGGGGCGAGCTATCTTGGAAAAGTTCTCGATGAATCGGCGATAGTAACCAGCCAATCCCAAGAAACTTCTCACATCAGTCACATTCCGTGGCTGCTCCCATCCCTTCACTGTCTCAATTTTTGATGGATCAACAGCTACTCCATCAGCATTGAGCACATGACCTAGGAAAGCGACCTCCTCAAGCCAGAACTCACACTTGTTGAACTTGGCATAGAGCTGATGTTTTCTCAACTTCTCCAGCACCATCCTCAGATGTTGCTCATGCGCTTCGGTGATGGTAGAATAGACAAGAATGTCATCAATGAAGACCACCACGAACTTATCCAGCTCCTGCATGAACACTTTATTCATCATGTTCATAAAATAAGCTGGCGTGTTCGTAAGACCGAAGGACACGACGGTGTACTCATACTGCCCATATCTGGTGACAAATGCTGTCTTAGGAATGTCTTCCTCTCTGATCTTCATCTGATGGTAGCCTGATCTGAGGTCAATCTTGGAGAAGTACTTGGCATTGCGAAGCTGATCAAGCAGGTCATCTATCCTCGGCAAAGGGTACTTGTTCTTTATAGTTACGGCATTCAGGTTCTGGTAATCAACGCACATCCTCTGCGTTCCATCCTTCTTCTTAACAAACAGCACAGGAGATCCCCAGGGCGAGGCACTGGGCCTAATGAACCCTTTCTCAGATAGTTCCTCAAGCTGTTTCTTAAGCTCCTTAAGCTCATCAACTGCCATACGGTAGGGTCGCTTGGAAATCGGACTCGTACCAGGCATCAGGTTGATCACGAACTCAACATCTCTGTTCGGTGGCATTCCTGGTAGCTCTTCCGGGAAGACATCCGGATACTCACAAACTACAGGCACTTCCTCAAGTGACTTCTCTTCCAAGGCACACAGCATGGATATATCTGTCCCTTTGTTTGGCTCACATCTGATCTGACGGCCACTTGGATGGGTTATATCCACAAATCTGGGTGAGCAAGATATCACCCCTTTGTTCTGGGTTAACCAATCCATCCCTAGAATGACGTCTAGGCCTTCGAAGGGTAGCAAGGTAAGGTCAGCAAGAAAGGTAAGACCCTCGATGGTGATACTTACTCCCTTACACATTTTGGTACAACAAATGTTGCCCAAGGGTGAACTGGTGTATAAGGTTTCTTTTCGTAGAGTGACAGATATATGGTGCTCTCGTGCAAACTTGGAGGATATATATGAACATGTAGCACCTGAATCAAACAGCACGGATGCCTTAACTCCATGCACTAAAAACATACCGTACACCACGTCGGGGGCACTCTGGGCGGCCTCTGCTGAGATGTGGGTGAGGCGGCCACGGGGTGCTCCGGATGGCATCTGCTTGTGCGGGGTGCCCTGGTTCTGCCTGGCGGGCGCTGGTGTAGCAGGTGCAGCCTTGTTTGGGCATTCAGCTGCCTTGTGACCTGGCTGGCCACAAGCGAAGCAAGTGTAGGTCATGCCGCCTGTGGGGGTTGGCGCGGCGGACCTCCACGTCTACCTTCAGGTGCGGCACGAGCGTATGCTTGGCGGTCCTGAGCAGGGCGGGGGTAGTTGCTGGTGTGGGTACCACCGCCTCGGCTCGAACCGTGAGCCGCTCCCTGGGCGAAGCGAGAGCGGGGAGGCTGAGAGGTCTCACCACGCGACCTCCGTGGGGCAGGTGCGCGGGAGGTGCCCTCAGTACGGCGCTTCTTGTTTTTGCCAAGCGCTTCTCTCTCCGCGAAAACCTCGTCGCGATCCTTCTCAATCTCCATGCACCTGTCAATCAGGTCACAAAGGGTGTGGCTCTTGGTGCCTGAGAGTGAGAGCCTGATACGACTAGACAAGCCCTTGCGGTAGTAGTACATCTTCTCCTTCTCAGAGTTCACCACTGAGACGGGTGCATAGCGTAGCAGGTTGGTGAAGCGGGTGGTGTACTCATGCACCTTGTCAGCTCCCATGGAGATGTTGCGGAACTCGTTCTCCTTCTTCTCCAGCGCACCTTCATGGATGAAGAATGCATGGAACTCGTCCACAAACTCATCCCACGAGATGTTAGCGGGGTCTCGGTGGGTTTCGCAGAGGCTGTCCCACCAAGATCGTCCAGCACCCACAAGCTGGTGAGCTGCCAAGCCAACGCACTCCTCGTCAGTGCAAGTGGTCAAGTCCAGCTTCTTCTCAACCTCCTTAAGCCAATCATCAGCAGCGATGGGATCGATGCTGGTGCCATCGAACGTTGGGGGCCTTAGCTTGAGAAAGAACTCCAACTTCTTGTAGAAATCATCGCGGGGCTCCCGGTGCTGGGGGTGCAGCACGCTCTCAGCTAAGACTCGAAGAAGCTCGGTCTGCTGGGCCATCACATCCGCCAAGAGTGGCACGGGAAGTGGTGGTGGAGCTGCATCTCCTCCTGCGGCAGGCTCGGGCTCAGCAGCAGGTTGTGGCTGTCTTCCAGCCGCGCCTCCGGCAGCTGGTTCCGGCTCAACTACCGGTGGTGGCGATGGGTGTGCAGGTCGTGGGGTGGCAGCGCGGGGTGGCTCCTCAAGGTCGAGGGGTATGCGACCAACGCGTGCACGACCACTTCTGCGTCCGTGGCCCCTGACGGGCACGGGTGAAGGAGAGCGGTTTCTTAGGCGGCTGGCACGACGAGTGGACATCCTGCTCAACATAAACCTCAGATTAGGGCATACGCGCTTAATATAGCTTTGATATTAAAGACATACTTATTTCAAAATAATTTTTAAAACATTACTAATTTATCCAACACTCAGACGAAGAAACATGAAGATCCAATAAGATGCGATAAAAACCAAATCATTCATTACATCAGGGGGGTTACATGGCGATGTCTTTAGCGGCTACGCTTGGAGACTCGCGAGAAACGTACTACACGCAGGTAGTCTAGCAAAAAGGGTGGACAACTACTCAACACCATGGTGAGTCTGGTCACTTGGCCATACAGGGCTCATCACCTCCTGACCTGGTATTACTCTAGACCATCTCTAGAGGCTGGTCCAAACTGTAAGCTGTAGGAGGTATACCGATGCCAGAAGCCTGGATCTGCTCGTCGATCATCTGAAGGCGAGAGACGTAGCGACGGGCCTCCTCGAGCTGAGGGGTGGACACTGCATGTCCACTAAGTCCAGTGGTGGGACATCCACTCAAGTTGAGGCGAGATTGCCCCAGCTCAAATGTCTCAACCCTGACCCTCTTACGGGCACGTAAGGGAAGCTCGTCCTGCAGCTCCTCGTACTCTCTGACCCTCTTACGATCTGACCTCTTCCAAGCTTCCATAGTGCGTTTGAGCTTATCCATGAGGTATGCCGTCTTATGGACATAGTTGATCAAGTGTCCCTGGTTGTAGCTAGCAAGGGTGTACTCCTGTAGCAGCTTCTCACGTTGAGCCTTGCACTGCTCATGGAGCTTGTCCCTGTAGGCAGCATCTTGACTCTTTTCCTGGAATCTCTTTGCAATGTCTTCGTTCTTCTCAGCCATAGTGGCCTCAAGCTCCCAGATATTCTTGTTGAGACGACTGTTGTGCATTTGAAGCTTATCCAACTCGCTCATCAAACTAGTAATCTGATCTTGGTGAGTATGCTCTTTGCGTGCTATCTCACGCTCTAGGTCCGCAATCTTTTGCTTCCATGCCGCTTCCTTATCCTCTGACTTGCGGATCCTCTCATCAACTTCCATCAGGTAGCGACGATCACGGCGTCCCTTTCGCTCCAACTCAGCAATGTACATTTCCTGGCACTGCATGTACATCATAGAGGCGCGGTGGCAGGGGTTGCGGTCGACTCTGGTATTCTGATCGATGTAGATGACCTCTCCCCAAGTACCCTGCTGATCATCGAGGGCACGAGGAAGCAGACGAAAGCGACTTTCCTTTAGATAGTCAGCTCCGTTGCGCAGCACAGTACGGAGCGCCTGGCGTGAAACGGTCTGAACACACATGCCGGTGTCGTTGTCGAAGGCGAAGTCAGTGAAGGCGGTAACTTCGGGCAGGTTTATGCTTGCAGGCACGTTGATGTGGACTGCCTTGTAGTCCTCGATGCCTCCTCCAAGGGTGGGCTTGCCACGGCAAAGATACTCGACGTTCTCCACGGGAACACCTAACTCGGTGAGAACCTCGCGAAGCACGTGAGCATAGCCTCCATGCTCTGTTCCGTCGAGTCTGAACTCAATGACATCCATTGGCGACAACGGACCAAGCGGCAAGTTGGGGTCCATCTGCAGGTGACACGAGAAAGAAGTTAGAAAAGTTGCAGAGAGAGGTAAGCCATGCATAAAAGCGTATGCAATGGTCGGTGTATAACCGAGAGATTTCAAGATTTTTCTAATTCTATCGTCCAATCCTATGGGTCTCGTCCTAGGGTCAAGCATGGCTCTGGTACCAACTGAAACATCCTCAATTTTCCACGAAGGGAAAATACACAGAATGGCGGATAATATAATAGTTTGAAGCATCAAACCATCTCATTATCCCGCAGTAGTCGATACAGGATCCATACATCGTACAAAAGATTACAATTAGGGGGAATTACATAAATAATTCATCGCCACACTGGCAGAATCATCAGAGTAGCTGCAGCGTCTGGAACAGCTGCGAAAGGCGAAAGTACAATAAAATCTCCAAAAAGAAGCCTGAGTGTAGGAACGAGACATCTACTCCTCTTCGTCGTCATAGTCGTAGTCGGGCTCATCTGCCAAATAATTTTCAGTACGGTTTGTACTGGCCATATCTCCCACCCTATGCTTTGCTTTTGCTATGTAGTATTTGGTGGGATGCAAAGGATATAATCAAATCGACCTAATATGTGGCTGTAGTTTCCTATGTAAACAGTGACCAATATTATATAATATAGTTCATCAAATTTAATCCATCTCATCCACACATCCAAACCCATTCCATCACCATCACACACATCTCACCCTCTCGCACTCAGTCGACAGGTCCAACTCCCTCTCGGAGCCCGTCTAAGCGGCTCACAGCCGGAAGGGTAACACCAGGGGGAGAAATAGAAGGACTCCTCTCACTACTCCCGAGAAGCGTGGGTCTTAGGAAAGAGCCATACCAGTGGCCCACGGACTATATATAGATTCATAAACTCTGCAGAGCGTGTACCCCCATAACCACAAGATCACTATCATCGGCGGTGCCCCGCCTAAGCTGATTCCGGCTGCTTTCTAACCGGTGCGATGCCACCCTACCACTCAGTACTGGGACATCCCGGATAGGTACCACCGGCACACTGAGACTGTGAGACATAGTACCGGGCCCTCGTGGTCACTATGCTGTCTAAGGAGGGTGTGGGTCTCCACGCCCGTACCTCCCGACACTTTCTGCTAACAACCTAGTAGTAGTGACACCGTCCTAGCTAGTCAGACATCCGTCTCCCGCCCATTCAAGAGCGAGTGGTGAGCACGTAAGTCCCGAGGTTCCGGTCCTCAAGAGATATCAGGTCCTAGGGGGGATCAGACAGGATTATCTTCTCTTTTGGGACTACAACAGTCCGTGCTACAACAGCACCTTCTACCCGGGGCTTCGCTCCACGAAGGTTCTCACCCCCGGGATCTCCTTATGCATCACAATGTGCCCGCCACAAGCACCTCACACGGGAATGCCCAGAACACATTCCCCGGCAAGACTCGCCCACATGGCTCGTCGTAGAATCCTGTCCAATCGACTCAACCCTCACCACACACCCAAGACGCACGCAGCACTCTCCCCGAGTAAAGTGGCACCACGTGCCTTAACCATATGACCATGCTCTCCACCACGCATCATTATCACACAGATATAAGCGTAGTAGAAGTAAAGCATCATAGATAAAATAAGCAAGCGTCTAGCCTATCAGCAGGTGTGCAGGAGTAAGGTTGTGACAAGGTAAAGGCTCATCAGACAGTTCTACCATGCAACCTATCATCAGGTGATATTCATAATTAAAGCACTAGCAACTAGATATTATGCCATGCGTAATAGGATCTACGAGGTTGGGTGGGGTGTGGCACCTGTGAAGTCATCACCGAGCTCCTCCTCGTACTCGTAGTCGTCCTCCTCAAGCTGATCCTCCTCTGAAACGAGACATAATAGCCGCGTTAGCGGCTCCTATAGAGTCAACATAAAAAAGCAATAAAATTTAATAACTCCAAATGCACTCATACACAAGCCTATGACGTAGAGCTTATTTTTATGAAAATTTGGACACTTGGTTCATATTTTTCGGAGTTCGTATGAAGAAGTTATGAATTTCCAAAGTTTATTCTATTTTCGGAAAAAAAAGGGCAGATTAACCTGGAGCTGACACGTGGCAGCTCCTGGTTGGGCTATGTGGCGTGCAAGCACAGTGCAGCCGGGGCTGAGCTGACGTCAGCACTGACGCGGGTCTGGGGCTAGATGACGTCATGCTGACGTTATGCTGACGTCAGTGTCGACGGTCCAGTTAGTGGCTGACAGGTGGGGACCACGGGTCTGGTCACTGACAGGTGGGGCCAGGTCAACGGTCAACGTTGACGGTCTCGACCGGGCCTCGGATGTCTGGACGGGGCTGGTTCTGGGCCAGGTTGGGTCGGCCACTGTGCACTCGAGGGGGGCGGTCCGGTCGACCCCTCGAGGACGGAGCTCGCTCGGGCGAACGGACTGGCCTCGAGAACGAAACCTCGCCTAGCGAACGGACTGGCCTCGAGAACGAAGCCTCGCCTGGCGAACGGACTGGCCTCGAGAACGAAACTTCGCTCGGCGAACGGGCATGACCTCGAAGACGGAACTTTGTTCGCACGAATGGGAGCCCTCGAGAACAGTGAGCCCCTCGAGACTTGAACCTCTGGCCTCGAGCCGGAACCTCGACTCGGGCCAGGTCCTCGATTAGAGCCAGGTCCTCGACTCGTCGGGCGGACCCTCGACTCGTCGGGTGGACCCTCGACGAATGTCGGACGGACCCTCGACGTCGTCGGACGGAACCTCGACTTCATCTGGGGACCCTCGACGAATGTCGGACGGACCCTCGACTTCGTCGGACGGACCCTCGACGAATGTCGGCTGATTAGCTGAGCTACGTGGCTGGTCGGTTAGGTGCTCCAACTTGGGGAAATCGACCCTCAAGCCGGTGGCGGTCAGTGGCGTCTGGCGACGGCGAGGCCAAATTTGCCGGCGAAGCCGGGCGTTGGTCTCCATCTTCCTTCTTGCCCTTCGATTGGAGAAGCTGGGATCTCCATGAGCTAGCTACCGGGGCTAGTCGAGGCATGGCGGGGCGTGCGCAGCTCGGCGGCCACGGCGGACGCTCCGGCGGCCAGAGTCCGGGGAGGCCGGAGCTGCAAAAGTGCGTGGCTCCAACTGTGGCCCGTGCCGGCTCCTAGAGGTTGCCAAAAACGTGCTCTAGACTACGGCGAAGCTATCGGTCGCGGTAAGGAAAGAAACAGGGGTAAGGGGAGCAAGAACGTCGACGGTGTACTGGTAACGGCCATGGCCGAGCAGGGCGAGGGCGGGGATGCTTACCCGCGTAGCGACGATCGAGGCAGGTGACGCGGGCTTGGTGGCGGCTCGGTGCAGGGAAGGCGAAGCCGGGGCGTCGAGGCGGTTATGCGGCGCTCCCAGGTCCTCCTCAGCGCGCGGACGGCGGCGGCAGTAGCAGCGCTCTAGCTCCGCCTCCTTCCTGCTCCTCCCTTCTTCTCTCTCTCTCGCTCGACTGATCTGGCGGCGGGTCTCCACAAAGACGGCGGGGCGATGGGGAAACCCTAGAGGCCAGGGTGCTCCTCTTTAAATAGGCACGGCGGCCGGCCATGGACGGCGGAGGCAAAAGATGCCCATCGGGCGGCTGTGCGCGGCCACGATTAGGGTTAGGGTTCGGTGAAGCGCGGTGCAAGCAGGCGGTTAGATGGACGGCGCGGGACGCGGCCGTACTCGGGCGGACGGCGGAGGCGCGCGGTGCACAAAAATGGTGCGACGGACGCGACGCGCGATCGACCAGAAGTGGAAAAAGGTGGAAGCTGACAGGTGGGGCTCGTGTGTCAGCGAGACGGGGCGGCGAGCGGCGGAGACAGGCCCATGTTGGGCCGTCCTGGTTAACTGGGCCGCGGCAGCGCGTGGAGCAACGCGCGAGTGTGACTGGGCCGATGCTCGAGGCAGGCCGGTCAAGGCCTCGAGCGGGCTGGCAGCAGCGCAGCAGGCCGGCTGGGCCTCGAGCTCGGGCAAGCAGGCCGGCCTGCACGCGCGTGCGCGCGCGAGCGAGCGCGCGGCTAGACTGGGCTAGCGCGGGGGGGGGGGGGTCGATAGCAGGCCTATATTTATATACATATATTAAAGGTTATTCGATTTTATTAACATCACATAAAATCGAATAAGAGGCGAATCAAACTCTGGTTATTTAAATGCAATGCTCGGGCTAACGTAGGGTGCTATTTGTGCATCTATTGGCGGGTTTCCTATATGACATCCACCGTACACTGGTAAACTTTAGAAAAATTTTTAAAAGCCCGTATTTTCGGTGACCGGATTTCTAGGGTTGTTACATGATGCATCGAGACATCAGGTCCTGCTTCTTGTTGCTTGTAGTACTAGTAGTGTTTGCTTCCATTGTTGTCAATTTCAGGAATCTTTGATGTACACGCACAGCACCATCGTAAAGTCCAGGTTACTGTCAGGCCATGGATCCAGCCTGACGGTGATCTGGGTGGAATCCTAGACTATTCCGACGAACTTGAGGAAGAAGATGAGAAAACGTAAGCGCGAAGTAAGCTGAATTGAAAACAGAGTAATCACTTGTTCTTCGTTGACGGTCCACCCATCCACCCCTCGGCGCCATCATACAAGGCCAACTGGCCATACACGGCAACATGCCGGAAAGAAACGCTAATACGGCCCCGGCCCAACTATGCGGCCCAAGCTACTGCTTCAAACGATCCCGCCATCTTGCAGTCCGTCAGCCACTCCTCCCTTTCGCTGTTGCCTTCTTCTTTGCCTGTTTGCCCTTCCTGACATTCGCCCCCTCTTGAAGTCCAGCTTGACCCCAAGCTGGGTTATTCGGGTATCGGCGTCGCATGTCATCAAGTTGTTCCCAGGTACAGAGATAGCTCGGCAGTCCAGCCCATTGCACCTGTATCTGACAGAGGACTGATGAACCTTTCTGAAGCATTCGGACTGCCCCAAACTGAATAGGAGATACTAACTGGGTTGGATCCTCAGGAACTTGGCTGAGATCTTCTACCATGATAGACTTCGGAATGTGACGCTTCAGCTGAGAAATATGCACCACTGGATGGATTTTTGCAGACTCTGGCAAATCCAATTTGTATGCCACAGCACCCACCCTAGCCAACACTCTGAATGGGCCAAAGAATTTATAGGACAATTTGGGATTACCTCTAGGAGCCACTGATGATTGAATATATGGCTGCAATTTGAGATAAACCATGTCTCCAACAGCAAATTCTTTTTCAAGCCTATGCTTATCAGCTTGGTACTTCATTCTCTGTTGAGCACGATGCAAATGATCTCTGATGACATCCTGCAGCAGATTCCTTTCCAGCATCCACTGTTCCAGATCCAGAGAATGGTAATGCATTTCAGAACTCACCCCCAGCTGTCGAGGTGTGTACCCATACAGGACCTCAAATGGAGATCGGCCCAGAGTAGTATGGAAGTTTGTATTATACCAGAACTCAGCCATGGTTAACCATTTACTCCACTTTCTGGGACAGGCATTAACAGTGCATCTCAAAAGTGTTTCTAGGCACTGATTTAACCTTTCAGTTTGGCCATCAGTTTGAGGGTGATATGAGGAACTCATTTTCAACTTTGTATCAGATGCTGTGAAGAGCTCCTTCCAGAATGCACTAGTGAAGATCTTATCTCTGTCAGATATGATGCTGTCAGGCAACCCATGAAGCTTGTATACATTGTCCATGAAGGCTTGTGCTACCTGTTCTGCTGTAAATGGGTGAGATAGAGGGATAAAGTGCCCATATTTGGTGAACTTGTCAATCACCACCAGTATAGTGTCATACTTCTGAGACTTTGGCAAACCTTCCACAAAGTCCAAACACACCACCTTCCAGGCTTGGAACAGGCAAGGGTTGCAACAGCCCTAGCAACTTAGTATGATCAACCTTAGCTTGTTGACACACTTCACATTCTTTGATGTAGTTTTCAATGTGCTCTTTCATCTTTGGCCATATGAATATTTGCTTGATTCTGTGGTAAGTTGGCAGAACTCCAGAATGGCCCCAACTCCTGTACTGTGGACAGCTTGAATAATATGCTGCTGGGTCAAAGTATTACTGCCCAGCCAAATTCTTCCATGCTGTCGAATAAGTCCATCAACCACAAAAAAAAGTCTTGAATTGAGGCTCCTTTAACACATCCCCAGTCAGAAGTTGCATGGCCATGGGATCATCAGGATATCCTGCCTTAATACTGTCTATCCATTCATCATAGCGAGAAGAGATTGCTTGCACAGAATTGACCTCATGACATCTTGACAGAGCATCAGCAGCCTTGTTGGTGGCTCCTTGTTTGAATATGATCTTGTATTTTAGATCCATTAACTTGAAGATAGCTTTCAACTGAATCTTGGATGCCACCCTTTGCTCTGTGAGGTACAGTAGGCTTCGATGATCAGTCTTAATGATGAATTCCTTGTGCATCAGATAGGCTCTCCACTTGTCAACAGCCATTATGATTGCTAGACATTCCTTTTCATAAGTTGACAGGGCTTGATTTTGTGGACTCACTGCTTTACTGAGATAGGCAATGGGGTGATTAGCCTGCATGAGGACAGCTCCAAACCCCACATCACTGGCATCAGTTTCAATAACAAATGGTTGTTCAAAGTCTGGTAAAGCTAGAACTGGTGCTTGAACTAGTGTTGTCTTGAGTAATTGAAATGCTTCTTCCTTCTCTGGAGTCCACACAAATGGTACCCCTTTCTTTAATAAGTCAGCTAATGGTCTACTGATCAATCCATAGCGATGAATGAACCTCCTGTAATATCCTGTTAATCCCAGAAAACCTCTTAATTGTTTCAGATTCTTGGGCACTGGCCAGTCCTTCACTACCTGAACTTTTGCTAAGTCTGTGCAGACACCATCAGCAGAAATTGTATGGCTCAAATGCTCTACTTCATTCTGAGCAAAAGAGCATTTAGAAAGCTTGACAAAAAACTTGTGAGTCCTGAGTAATTCAAGCACTTGCTGCAGCAATTTCATATGCTCTTCTAAGGTAGCAGAGTATATCAATATGTCATCCATAAAGACAGGAACTCCTTTCCTGAGTAACTCCACAAAAATGTGATTCATGACCCCTTGGAATGTGGCTGGGGCATTAGTCAAACCAAATGGCATGACTAAGAACTCATATAGCCCACTATGAGTTTTAAATGCTGTTTTGTATGTATCAGCAGAATTGACACAGATCTGGTGATATCCTGCCCTCAAGTCCAACTTAGTGAACCACTTAGCCCCATGTAATTCATCCAATAACTCTTCCACTACAGGCATTGGGTGCTTATTCTTTACTGTCTGAGCATTTAGTTGCCTGTAGTCCACACAGAACCTCCATGACCCATCTTTTTTCTTCACTAATAACACTGGGGAAGCATAAGAACTGGAGCCTGGCTGATTAATCCCTCACTGCAGCATGTCAGCAACCTGCTTCTCAATTTCAGACTTTTGTAATGGAGAGTACCTATATGGCCTGATGTTCACCGGTTAGGCTCCAGGTATTAAGTGAATCTGATGGTCACAAGCTCTAGTAGGAGGTAGTGTGTGAGGAGTTTGGAACACATCCTCAAAGAAATGCAACAACTCCTGGATAGCTGGAGGAACAGAAACATCAGTCACCACTGCCACAGAAGTGCTCTCAGAAATACTGACAGGGTGTTCTTGTGGATTCTGGAGACAATGTAACTGAACACAATGAGTGATAGCTTGTCCCTTGAGAAGTCCTTTAAGCTTAGCTGGTGATACTGATTCACACTGAAGCTGATCAGATTTGAGGCCTTGCAACCTGATTCTCTTGCCTAGGTGAGTGACCCGCATTTGCTTTTTGCCCCAGTGAACCCACATTGGACTTACTGATTCCAACCAGTCCTCCCCTAAAATCATGTCAAAGCTCTTGAGAGGCAAAACTCCAACATCAGAATCAAATGTGTGGCCCTGACAACTCCATTGCAAATGTGGGATTCTGGTAGTGCAGACCATAGGACCACAGGCGGAGCGTAGTGGTGGCCAACCGGGGCGGGGGGGGGGGGGGGGGGGGGGGGGGGGGGGGGGGGGG
>CM041639.1:44406342-44477187 GCA_023333625.1 Bothriochloa decipiens
CCTTCCTCTACGCTAATTTCACTGCATGTCCTCTGGTTTTTAAGATGTCTTATTTGATTTCATGGAAATGTATAAAATAGTTGTCGCATTTTGGTCTGACTTTAGGTGCGACTCTGCGAGAGCAATGCAGTTAAAGGTTCTACATGCTGGCCATGCAAGTGGATCCGTAGGCCCAGTTGATTTGCAGGCAAGGAAGCCAATAATTTTGCATGCATACGATGGAGAAAACAAGAAGAAATAACTCAGCACTAATTATCTCCTTGATCTGTGCACCAAAGCTAAGTACGACATCTAAACCAAAAATAAAGTGAGTATGGTCACTGGTTATCATCTCTGCATCACATCTGGCTAGACGTGTTGATGAAGAATATAGGACGACTTGTATATCTAGGCCTTGAAAGCTTGAGGATCACAAACTAATTAAACTAAGCCTTGTACATAAGACCTATCGTTGGTTGATAATTGAGCAAGACGCTAAGCAAACAATATGACGTGCACAACAGTTTAACAGATTTTTTTTTTTTGTGACTCTAACATATATAGATGTATTGAGACAAAAGCCAAGAGAGCAAAGCAAACTGGGGACGTTGGTGCTAGGCGCAAGCATGCCCCTTTTATGGAGGTGGAGCGGCTTGCCGCGTCACTAACTCGCATGGACATCATTGGTAATAGACCCCCCCCCCCCCCCTTCTACTCCTGTGTCACGCTCCGCCACTGCATAGGACTACCATCTGCAGCCACCAGATTAATTGGTGCACAGGAATCTTTGGCAACATGCAGCTGTGTGGCCAAATGTGAGCTAATGAATGTGCCCACACTGCCTGAATCAACTAGCACCAGGACCTGCAACTTCCCAATCTGAGCACAAAGCCTCATAGTTCTCCTTCTGGTAGGGCCTTTGTTACTGTCAGAAGGAACCTGAGAAGGATGAGCCACAACTAAGATTGTTTCCTCCTCTGGTTCAGAATCTTCAGAATCACTATGCCAATCAGGATCTTCTATGGCATCCCACATTTCTTCAATAATATGCAGTGAAACTTGCGGTGGACACTTATTATTCTTGGTCCATTTTTCGTCACATTTGAAGCACAATCCATTCTTCTTTCTATAATCTTTCAGAGATGCCAACTTGTCTTCAGTGTCAGGCTTGTTATCTCTGGGTTTACTAGCCCCTACCTCAGATGTTCTGTACTTGTCATATGACTCTTGTAACCAGCTTTGTGATACTATTTCTGAATGCCTTTAGCCTTTGCTTTAGATAACTCTTCTTGAATCAAAGCCAAGGCACAAGCAGAATCCACATCCTTGGGCTGATGCAGCACAATAACTCTTCTGATCTCATCTTTGAGGCCTGCTACAAATCTGGTGACAAAGTAGGTGTCATCATAGCTATTATTGTACAATATGAGACCATGAGCAAGCTTCCCAAATGCCTCCAAGTATTCATTCACAGAACCAGACTGCTTCAACTGTTCAAATTGATTTAGCATAATCTGATACTGATTCCCATCAAACTTGGCCATCACCTTGTCACAGAGCACTGACCATTCAGTAATGCGCCCCTTCCCCTGTACAGATTGCAGCCAAATCGCAGCTGGCCCCTGAAAGTTGAGGGCCGCAAACCTTGTCTTCAATGAGGCATCCACCTTATAGATGTCGAAGTAGGTCTCGCAATTATCATGCCAAAGTCTAGGGTTAGTACCATCAAAAATTGGGAACTCCATTTTAGGAAAAGGCAGACAAACATGAGATGTGTGGTCATGTTCGCGTGGCATGAACTGATGCGAAGGATTTGGTATGAACTGAGCGGTGTATGGCCTAGGAAACATACCCGTGACCGGGTGCTGCCACTGGGGTCCGAGGAACCCAGCGCAGTCATCCCGGTAATCATGGCGAACGCTGTGCCCCATGGGCCTGTCCTCACCACCCGCCATTGTGTGAGGCGACGGTGTCGGCGAGATGTTCAGATCCAGCCAACCCGTCGTACCTCGAGGCAAAGGTGGATGTAGCTGTTGTATGACGGGTCCTCGTGGCTGGAACGTACCACCGAAGGTGGTACCGACCCGGGGTACGCCAATGAAGAGGTGCTCACCAGCTGCGGCGGCATGGAGGGTGGCGCGGTCGCCACCGAGTATGGCGATGCAGAGGTCCCCGCCAGGTGCTGCGGCATGGATGGGGGTGCGGTCGGCCGCGTGAACCCCGGCGGTGGCGCGCCTGTCATCGGAGGAATTGGTAGTGCTGCGTACACCGGCAGCGCCGTCTCGAGTGCCTGAAGGCGCGTCGACGCCTGACTCGTCGTCAGAAGCAAATCGTCGAGCGTATCGTCGGTCTTGGTACGCCATGTCTCTAATCCGCCGAGCTTGTCCAGCGCCGTCTTCATCATCTGCTCGAACCCGGCGAATTGCTTGTTCATCTTCTCGAATTGCGTCGAGAGATCATCCACGGACTTCGCCATCTCGATGTGGTACTGCGGTGGCTTCCGCTTCGGCTCCAGGATCCGCCGCGGGAGAAATCACGACCCACGGCGGCGACAAATTGGGGAAAAATTTTTGGCACTCCCCAACCGAGCTCTGATTACCAATTGTCAGGCCATGGATCCGGCCCGACGGTGATCTGGGTGGAATCCTAGACTATTCCGACGAACTTGAGGAAGAAGATGAGAAAACATAAGCGCGAAGTAAACTGAATTGAAAACAGAGTAATCACTTGTTCTTCGTTGACGGTCCATCCATCCACCCCTCGGCCTATATGGCCGCCGTCATACAAGGCCAACTGGCGATATACGGCAACATGCCGGAAAGAAACGCTAATACGGCCCAGGCCCAACTATGCGGCCCAAACTACTGCTTCAAACGATCCCGCCATCTTGCAGTCCGTCGGCCACTCCTCCCTTTCGCTGTTGCCTTCTTCTTTGCCTGTTTGCCCTTCCTGACAGTTATCTATCTCCATAAGTGTTTGCTTATTTTGTCAAAAAAAATAAGTGTTTGCTTAGAATTATTGTAATTATATTTTCAAACTATGGACTTGTATCTCGGATTATTTGGTTGGACATGATTATATTGTAATATATGTCAGTACTTAAATTTTATTTCACACTCATATCAATCAAGGGTAATTGGGCAATCCACACTGATAAAACACAACTCTGGAGCTCCAAATACCATTTTAGCCAAACACTCTCGACAGACAACTTCAACTCCACTTGAAGAAAGCTGCAAGTGAATTTCTAGAGTGGAGCCGCTCTGTCTGGAATTAGAGCCATGCCAAACAGGGCCTTGTTTAGTTGCTTCAAAAAGGCTAGAAATTTCACTCTCTCCATCACATGAAATATTGTGTCGTATGCATGGAGCATTAAATATTGATAAAATAAATAACTAATTATATAAATTAGTTATAAATTACGAGACGAATTTTTTAATACTAATTGGGTCATAATTGGATAATATTTGTCAAATACAAACGAAACATTACGATACTTATCAGGCTAAAATTTTCGGCATCTAAACGAGGCCCAGGTACCCTTAGTTCAAGTGGTGCGGCACGTATACGAGTTAGCTTCACACAAATGCTGATGATAAACTGCTCATGTAGGAGATGATTTTTCATTTTTTAAAAAAATATTTCTTTATTAACTTTCAGAGACCAATGACATATGATCGACCTTCTGACTGGATCCTGTTAATTATGTTTTCAAGAACTTAAGTACCAGCATCGAAGTATGGAGGACTGTATGCCATGCGGCCATGCCCATGTATAAGGTCCCAAATGGATATACTCTGCACATGTTAAGCTTTCTTTTTTTTGGGCCATTTTGCAAGCATGATGACCGAAATAGAAACTCTAGTTTTGTATATATAATTTATAGTTTATTTAACTAAATTTGGATTACTTTTGATATGTTGCAATTCCAGTAGTATTTGTGTGTTTATTTGCTTCTGTTTTTTTTTCTTTTTTGACTCCCTTCTGTCTCATTTTAAAGATTTTTTTAGAACTTTTTACTCCCTTCTGTTTTGCGTTCTAGACCATGGGCCAGAATGCGAGATCGCGTACATGGGCCGGCGTCCGGTGTGTCGTACGCCTCATGCATATTCGCTGCGCGCCGTCGGACGTCCAACGAATGGCATCGAAGTAGGGACGTCCCTCTGTCGTAGGCTCCGATGAGAGTGACGACTCGTTCTCGGGACTGTTCATTCACCCGTCTCCATCCTCTCTTCGCCCCGCGTGCTCGATCTCTGGCTTGGGAGCGACGGGACGACTGGACGGCAGAGCGCCGCTGCCGCCGCCTTACGCCAGTTGCGCCTGTCTTCGTGCCCTTCGCTAGCTCTTCACCGGGCTTTCGTCGGAGAAGGGCGCCCGACAGGTACGCCCGCCCCTTTCTTCTGTTCCTGCCGTGGGAAATAAGCACCCAAACCCTAACGTGAGCTATCTGACTCTGTGTTAATTTCTTTTTCTTTGTGTCTGTGTTATGTCCTATTTCCTGTTAAAAAAATATAGGAGAAAAACTAAAAAAAGTCACAGGTAGAATCGAGAAGTAGTGGATCAGAAGGACACAACAAGGTTCAAAACAACGGTGGTTCATAGAGAAAAAAACAAACCCATATTTTTGGGTTGATGACCGAGTTCCTTTAGTGTTAGATTGGACGAAAATATTTATGGTGGATAAGAAAATAGACCCAGACATAAAAATGAGAAAAAAAGGACTCAAACATGAAAACAGAAAAATTTAAAATGTAATTGAATCAATCTCTTAGTTGGATGAAAGATTCCACACAAGATTTGTCTCTTTATTATCAGGTGATATAGCTATAGATAATTATTTTAATTATAATATTTAAATTCTATTTTTTTCTCGCTACATGCCTTTGGCCATAAAATCATTAAGTTATGTGGAATTATTTTTATATAAACGCCTGACACGATTCTTTACTATCACTTCACACTTATTTATATGATGAAATTTCTAAATATCTTTATAAACAAGGATGTCCTTAGCAGGATAATATTGGCGAGGCTGGCTGGCCCGGCAATGCTAGACAATGCAACTGGCGAGCTTTCCAAACTACCAAACGCTCCCTCCCCTCCCCATCCGTCTGCGTTCTCTCGTGCTCGGCCCCCTCTCGCTCTCGACGACTGCCGGGCCGCCGCCGCCGCCGCCGCCCTAAGCCAGGTGCTGAGGCTTTAGTTGGTCTCTTCGCCGGCGACGAGTACCCACCAGGTACTTCCACCCCTTCCCTTCCCTTCCCTTCCCTTCCCTTCCCTTCCCTTCCCTTCAAGCTGAGCACCGAAACCCTAACGGCCTAACCTAAAGCTATTAGCTATTTGACAAGCCTCCAAACTTCGAAATTTTTGCAAAATTATTGGGTGTACATGTGTACACCCATGTCCCTACACTGGATCGGCCCCTGACTGTGGCGCAGCTAGAAAGTTTCTATTGGGTGTGCTCTAGACCAACTTTTTTTTAAAAAAAAAAACAGTTTCCCGGGGCTTTGATTAGTAATAAGAAGATAGCAAACAGCCATTACATGCGGCTTTGATTAATAATAAGAAGATAGCAACCAGCCATTACATGCGCGAGGGGCGATACTATCCGCAGCCTAGGCTACGGAGGTTTGAAGTTCTACATGTGCTTATTACATACTAAAAACTTAGAGCAACTCCAAGAGCCTTTTATATCCTTCCTCAGATTTTGGAGAAAAAAATGCCCTCCAACAGCTTCATTAGTTAGATCTCAAAATATCGCCATCGTCTATTTCGGATTTTCTAGATAGCCAAAGATATATATAGCTACCGATGTTGGAGAAAATCGTGCAACATATATCAATACTGACTAAATGTTGGTTATTTAGCATATATGTATGTGATGAATTGCTTTGTTGAATGATTCTTACTAGTTACTTATATGTTTCCATCTGCCGCAACCTATCAGGTTACCATAAAAATTCCTTCTTATCTCTTACAAAAGGTGTTTATTGCAGGGGTTACACTTTGAGTGGCAATAGCTATACAATGCTCTCTATTTCATCCTCAGTATGTATGAAGAAATAGTCCGTAACTACGCATACATATCATTGCAATTACCAAGAACTGGAAATGGACGATGATAATGGGCTTGAGCTTAGTTTGGGCCTATCTTTGGGCGGCGGGTCATCAGGGAAGGGCAAGGCTAGAGATGCGCCTCTAGAACCAAAAGCAGAACCCCAAGTGGAAGAAAGTAGTAGCAAAGGTGGTTCACAAACTCCTGATGCTTCTTTTGGGAAATTTTATCAAAAGAGTGCTGAAAACCAAGAACAAAATAGTAAACAGAGGCAGAGCCCTGTTGCACCACAGTTTGGGAACTTCTGGGGACAACCAGGGAGTTCCTCTAGTCCAGTGGTAGATGGATCTGTTGAACCAGTGAGCCATCAGCACCAGCTTTCCAGTTATCAAGATGGAAGGATGCCAAATAACAGTGGAAATAATTCTGAGGAGCAGAAGCCAGTCTCGAGTAACCGCAAGTTGCTTTCTGAAGAGATAAACTTTCAGAAGAAGCATCAGACAGCTAGTGAACAGCCTGATGCATTCAGTAAGAGCTCTGACGGAGGTGCAAAAAATGCACCTATCTCAATTAGTACGGATGATGGTTCAACTGGTGAAAATGAGGATGTTGCAGAGTCAGAAGCAGAAGGCTCAAATTCTTGGTTGGTTGCGCAGCGTGAAGACAGTGCTAAGGGCTCTGTTGTTAACAAGGGATCTGATAGGAAAAGATCCGCCGATGATGCTGCAGTTGGTTTTCAAGGAAAGAGACAACCAAGTTTCTCAGGAAGTGAGTCCAGCAATGGAAAGCTGACACCTGGGAATCCGTTATTGATGCAGGCATCAAATTCAGTGGCTGTGCCATATCAAGTCCCAGTTCAAGTTTCTGGACCTCCTACCATAACTAATGCACCAAATTTTCACCCGATATGTACTGTGCAGTTGAGGCCACCCACAAACGGTGGACTAGCTGTCCAGACAATGGGTAATGCCTCTCAGGTTGCATTTGGTTACTCAGCAGTCCAGCTACCAACACTTGAAACAAGCTCTTCATGGGCATTTGGTGGCCCACCTCAGGCTGTGTCTTCCTTTACTGCAAAAGACAAAGCTGAACAAACAGGAAGCAAGCAAGCTGACGATGGCAAGAAGCCTCAGGGTTAGTGACCAATGTTCCTTCCCAGAAAATTGAATAATAAACTCCATTTTTGTGTGATACTTTTATGGTGATTGTTAAAATACTAAAAAAAGATGTCTGCCTCTAAAAAACAGATTTGTTTACAAAAACTAGTTAAAACACTTGATTTTGTGTAACATGTATCTGGTTAGCAATACATGTTAAGAGAAGATTTAAACCTGAGTCTGGTTAGCAATACATGTTAAGAGAAGATTTAAACCATGGTTCCATCCTAACAGCCTGTGGCTGTTCCCCCATTTGTTTGTTATATTGTTGGAGCTTAAGCTGCAGAGGTTGTAGCGATGCCTAACAGGCGGTTGTGGCTTGAACGTCTACGAATGGGTGGCGCCGAGCACGGAACGAAGGAGAACGAGGGAGATGAGGGTGCTAGGGCGCCAGAGGGCAAGGGAGACATAAATCTCTAATCCCTGGCTGATCATCTCATTAACACTGTTCCAACTTATAGCATAATCCTAACAACCAAACTCCTAACTTTAAGGTCTCTAACAAACTCTGAGAAACAATCTTCTAAACACCCTGATAAGCCTAAGCAAAAGACGTGGCTTTAGCCCTTCGCAGACGGTGACCGCGCCTAGACGCGCCTGGCACGGGTGTGCTTCAGCCACTAGCCTTGTCACGGTGCTGGTAGGTCTTGCCCGCCATATCATATATACTGGTGGCATGTCCGTAAGCCCTTTAATTTCACATTATTTCTACTTGGGAGGATAACTCTTTATGCATTGCCTGCAAGTGATCCGGTAGTGAAAAGGATAAGTGTGGAAGGCAATTCTGAGCTTTTGTGCATGGCGATGTTTGCTGCCAAAATTATATATGCATGTGAATATTTTGCCAACTGACATCATATCGACCTTCCAGTGCTGACTAAAGATGGCAACGGGTTGGGTTTGGACCCGAAACCCGTGGGTTTTAGACCCGATGGGGGCAGGTTTGGGTGCAGTTTTCGCCCCGTGGGTTTTCGGGTTCGGGTACCCAATTCGGAGCGGAGCGGGTGCGGGTTTCTGGTCTCCCCCATGGGTACCCCATTGGGGACCCGAAATTGAAGTACGTACATAACAGCCATACATACACGAGTAAAAAAGGCCACAAGTATGGCCCATTTATCTTTAACCCTAGTACCCTACGTACGTATATATACGACTGAACGCTGGCTGGTCTCCGTGACTCCGTCTCCCATTCATTTTCTCGTGCATCTCTACCGAGACTGCCGCCGCCTGCTGCCTGCAGGGCAATCCCGTAGAGCACGGAGAATATTTTGCCAACTGACATCATATCGACCTTCCAGTGCTGACTGCTGACTTATTTTTCATTTTTCGTTTGGCAAATTGCAGAGGCAGGTGCTTCCTCGTCTGCTCATGCTGAAGATGAGAAAAAGGCTGATAGAGGACTCTCTCTTATGGGTTCTGCCATAAGGCCAGGCATCGCACCAAATGTCAAATTTGGAGGGTCTGGATCATATCCGGATCTTCCCTGGGTTTCTACCAACGGTGCTGGACCAAATGGCAGAACCATATCAGGTGTGACATACAAATTTGGTAGAAACGAGGTAAAGATAGTATGTGCCTGCCATGGCACTCACATGTCTCCGGAGGAGTTCATGCGGCATGCAAGTACAGATGCTCCGGCTCCGGCCCAAGAAAATAGTGCAACCCAACCATCATTCCCCGTCGGTAACCAAGCAACGTCTGCAGAAAATTAGTTTAGCAGTTTACAGAGAGTGCTTGACTAATAATCCTTACCCTCTTCTGTCTATATCAGCCATTCACTGTAATACTCAGTGTTCCTCTCATACTGATTTTTATCATGGAAGTTTAGATTCTTGTAATTTGAGCTTTGTTTGGGGACAAAAATTGTGTATTTTTAGTGCTATGTAACACATGGACTGCCAATGCTATGGTTGGATTTTGATCTATAGATGATGTGCCCACTGGGCAGTAAGGACCAAAAGAAGTAATCGAAGAGGAGGGGAAAGCCCCCTGATCATCAGGATGTTACCAGCGGTGGAAGGTAGTGTTGGTTTCGCAAAGTATTAGAGGCCAAAGAGGGATGCTTTATGTAGTTTCGCCCCGAAGAAGGGGTTTTCTCATTCCATTTTTCTCTGAACCGTGTTTGTAAATTGACCATCCTCTATTGTTGGTTCTATTTGTTTCTCTTCTAGTTCACGAGGTTGTTTGAGGTAGCAAAGGAGACGAGTTCACTTCTACGCCATGTTCAGCTTATGGTTTTCACAGCTGACTTGTTTGAAGCAGCTTGTTATATGGTAAAAGTATTGCTTCGACAGGAAGTATGTGTACGGAGGGTATGCCCTCATTGTATTTTGCACTTGGTATCCAGCGATTCTGCTGGTTTGGTTGATTAATGGAATGCGAATTCCTCTTAAAAATTATTTAAGTTTTATAGATGGACTCATCCACCTAGCAAACGAGCTATCTTTATACGTACAACCTAACAACTTCTGCTCACAAAAGAATACAATTCTACGTGTATTCTTGTTTAGCGTGTCTAAATAAGAATATTGATGCTTCTAACACTAAATAAATATAGTAAAAAATTATCTCATGACAAACAAATCTGATGGAATTTATTTTATAAATACTGATATTTTTTATTTGTAAATTAAGATATTTTAATTTAATACTCTTATGAATTCTAATTTAACTTTCTTTTAGTCTTTTTTAGAAACACTTTTTTATTATTTTTTAGGGGAAGTTTTTTATTAGTTTGTCACGATGGGCTTTTAACTGGCAAATGAAAAATCTAGCTCAGCCCAACCGTCGACCACCTCCGTCGTTCTCGTTCCCGTTCCCGTCTCCCTCGTGTTCCTCTCGTCCGTACGCCGCCGCCGCCGCCGCCGCCGCTGCCGCTGCCGCCTGGCTCGCTCCGCCGACAGTGCCTCAGTCCGGGTCGAACCTATCCCTTTTCCCAGATCGGGTTCTAGTTGGCCTACAGCCGCCGCCTCTGCCGCCCTAGGCCAGGTACCGAGGCCTTCGCCGGCGAAGAGCGCCCGCCAGGTATTCCCACCCCTTCTCTTCCCTGTCTGCTCTCCGAAACCGAGATCTAAGCTCAAGCCATTTCGGCATTTGATGCCTACTAACTTCTAACTTTTTCCAAAAATTATCGGGTGTTCATGCGTACACCCATGTCTCTTCACTACATCCGCCCCTGTGCCGATCCCCTTTTCTGGATTGAGAATTTGAGACTAAAATCGCCAAATATAAACTCTACCATGGCCAAATTGTGGTGAAACTGAAAGAAAGCGTCTTTTACACTTAAGATGTTGATTTCATCATTTGTGTCTCTTCTGCTAGTGCATTACTGCAGCTGACATAGTACAGAAGCAAAATTTCGCATTTAGACTTCTTTTAAAACATGTTCTGATTTCTTTATAACTTCAGTGCTGTTATGGCTGCTTATTTGAAAACGGGAAAACCAGAGAATGCTGTTGTGTTATTGGCAGACAAGTGACATATCCAAATACAGATTGATGTGGATTTGGATGCAAATATGTGGGAGGGGAGGGATGGGATCATGCAGGACAACTCCATGTTTATGTTGAAGATGGTTTTACTATCTTCTTGTTGAAGAAGTAACAAAATTGAACAATGCATGAATCATTTTGAAATACCACAGTGACTGTGCCTTGAAGTTTCTTCTTTAGAGTTAGAGGCAGAGGCAGTGATGCATGCAATTTATGATGAAGCCAATTAGTGGTGCAAAACTGGTACAAAAAGCCTACTGAAGTTGAGATTTTGTTCAATGACATGCAGATCTCTTGCATGTGTGAGGAAAAAAATTGTACTACCCCGGTTTTTAAATATGTGATGCTTAGGAAGAGGCTTGTCCTAAATTAAATATATTTAAATAGGAGGCAGTAATAAATTTAGAAATATGTTCTTACCCATTTTAATGTGGGAAAGAGCTCCTGAACTTTAAGCTAATAACATGTGCAAGTAATGTAAACAGAAAATGCTGTGCAACCAAGATGAATCGCACTTAGTATCACTCAGTTTCATTCTTATAGTTCTACTTTAAGTCACTGGAAAAAAATAAAACGTTCATTGTATTAGTATACCTGTCCATACTGAATAAAAGAAAACAACTCAGGGGTTTTGCTGTTTGAATAGCCAACTCAGTTATGTACAATGAAGCAACCAACACTTCATACTTAAGGCATGTAAAGAATGGAGATATGTGTAGTCAGAGCTCGTGAACCACTTTTGTAAGTCCATATAGTAAAACTGAGCAGCCACCAGGACAAACATTTTTCTTAAGGATCTGTATAAAGTTGTGTAAAGTGATGTAACTGGCTTCGATACTGGGTAAGTGGGGTTTAGTAATCAGTCCAAAAAAGTGTATCAATCATAATTTGATTTCCTACTTTTAGAACTGCTGACATCCTCGACCTATGCTTTCGACTTCTGTATAGGATGCCCATTCCAATTTGTTATTTGAGAATTTATGTTACTGACCTGAAATTACTGTATCATATCATGTTAGCTGTTAACATACTCTTCTGCAACAAAACAAACACAAAGTGAAACAATGCTTGGGTTTTCTATTATGTGAGTTTGGTTTTCCATCGGTATGCTTGCAGTTGTAGCAATCTGGCGTAGTGGCATCACTATTGTAATCTTAGATTTATGCTCAATATCACTTCGCACTGATATGCAGTACAATAGGAACTGCAGCATATCCAGATGTGTAATGCCTAAATTTGGGATTTAGGCGCTTAATGAAATGGCACATTGCAGTATACGAGTGCTAGTACAATATTATTTTTCTGTTTTAACTCTTATTTTCTTCTTTTTTGTTTCTCTTGCATTCATTGGGGTGTATTTGCTAAAACAGTGGATCAGTGGCTCATCTCTCTTGATAAAATTTTGTTGAAACTCAGATTATGGTGGTTGTTGAAACAACAGGTGAATCCCCTCCTAGAACATACTTAAAAATGAAAGGGAACAAGCATTCAAGAATACATGCAGTTCAGATTATGAGCCCATCATTAGAACAACGTTTTTTCTGCTTTGGATATTGATAATCATTCATCTGAGTATCTGACAAGGTTTTCGTCTACTGCTTTCAGAAAAATGGAACTGGGTGATAAGGTTGTCGGTTTTCTACTGACTCTGACTTCTAAGCATTCTGGGTCATCATTTTGGTTAGTGACTTCTAAGCCTTTTTCAGTTTCAGTTCAAGTAGAACTATTATGACTTCATTTCTGAATGGTTATTTTATTCCTCTTGTTTCCACCTAGCCATTCGTTGACAGCGAGGCACAAGTACTTCCTGCCTCAAGAGTATGCGATTTTGATACCAGTGCTGGCCGGTGTAGTTCTCCTTTCGTTCTTGAGCGTCTTTGTGGGTCTTGTGATGCTCAAGTCAAAGAAGAAGAAGACCACTTGATCGATATTGCCATGTACACTGCAGTGTTATTCACTTACTGTAATGAAATACACGAGTTCGAGTATCTAATTCCTGGAAGCTCTGTTCTGTAATCAGTTCAGTTCCATCATACTTTAAAGTTGTTTACATTGTGATTTGGATGTATTTTTTGTGTTTTTTATTCTGGTGATCAACTAAAAGCAGTGTTCATCAACCTAGCTAGAGGTCACATATCATTAGCCATAATGGACTCAACAGCCTTCTAAAATGTGAACGGTTGACACTTGACAGTGGATAAAAGATTGGACCGTTGTTCACTCGTCCTCTTTTATTTTTGAACGGAGAAGTCACTTGTCCTCTTTTGGCCCTGTGGCCCTGTGGGGTTATCCAAGCGCTTAGATTCAACAGCTACTCTAATTAGATTAGAAATATGTCCTTAGCCTTCCAAAACCGACTTAGACAGCTGATGAACTTGACATGCTTGGTGGCGACGGGAAGGGCGCCCAGGCTGCCAGCAAAGGCAGTGACTGGTTGCCTGTGACTGCGAGGTATGGAAAGAGAGGGATGCAAAGAATTTTCGATCATCAGCAGTTCAGCACACAATGGCAGATGTTCCCATTACTAATACAGATCAACATTTTTTGTTAAATCACACTGCAAAACTTCTTGTACATAAAGGGAGGTAATCGCAACTACCTTGAAACAACTCCCCTCTCTACTTGTCTGTGTAGGGTCTCCATAGCAAATGCAATAAATAAAACAAGGCAGCACTATGCCATGCCCACAAATGCTCTGACAAATCCCCACAAAGTGAGAGGGCTGAGCAGGAGCACCACTGGACAGGACACAAAAATTCTAATAACACCTTACGGAGGATTAGCAGTACAATGTCACCATCAATTTATCAGTTTACAGGAGCTGACAGAAAAATTCCAATAAAACCTTACTTAAGGATTACAATTCCAGGCTCCTCACAATTTTAAAAATGGAAGCATATCTTGTATCTCTGGTGATGACAAGCTGCTCTGAGCAACTTTTGATGACTTAAAGATACTCTGTTGGAAGTTCAAGCAAGCTACGGAAGTTCCTGTGCACTGCACCAAAGCCATCCATCTACAACTAGTAAGTCTTTTAATGGATGTCCGATGCCCATTTGTTGGGTCAGCGATCTTAGACAGCTTCAGATCATTAATCTGCATACTGCCAGAGATAAAACATTAGTTTTACCCAGACCAGTCAAGGCTTCAAGTGTAAAACAAACTGGACAAATGGGATTCACCTCCTAAGGTTAACCACGCTGACACTCGAGCTTCTTTGTATTCTCCAATAGCACCTGTCGAATTGGCAACAGCCCAGGTGTTCCAACAAGTCAATGAAGGTTGGAACTCGATTGTAAACAGAAAAAAAAATAAATAAACTGCAGTGAAGAATAATGGAAGATCAACAAAAAGTTGTTTACCTCTCGGATGTAAGTTGCAATTGCTTTGCACCCTTCGATTGCAAGTCCCATTACATTTTCAAATGTATCCATCGGTAATTTTGCATCCATCTGAAAAACACTTTTTAAGCTGCTTCCTTATGATGCTAACAAAAGAATAATATAATACTATACAGTAATCAAACACATAAGAAGTATTTCACAGGAGAGCAAAACTGAAACATATAATTTGATTGGGCCTAGAGATAGTCTTGAGGAGGCAAGGATGTGATTCATGATCTTTCTACCTGAAGTAGAGTCACTTTGTCCATCTTTGCAAGAATGCCAACGGTGACATCGGAACCCCCAGCGCTGTCTTCGAGGTAATTCAGATCTGGCATAGTACATCAGAATTATTTGACTTTTATTTATAACATAAGATTATTGTTAAAGATATGGAAATCAGGTAGGTTTCTTACCAAGCAAAGGAGTAGAACATAGATAGCCAGCACTACAAGATGTGACAATGTCACGCATTGGAATTCCAGCATCTGCAAGAGCTAGTGTTGCAGCATTGATGCAAGCTGACCTTGTTCCTGTTGTACACATGATCATGGTCAAGATGACAATAATTTTGAAGCACAAAATGTGGTAGGCAAAAGAATATTATGCCATAGCATGACTGAGTAATATATTTAAATTATTTCCAAGCAGAAAAAGAATAATATGCCATATCATGAATAATATACTAACATAGTAATATGTTATATAGCATGCTGGGTAATACTAAGGTTAAAAGGCACAACATCATAATTGGTATACAGTCTCCCGCTTGTCTCATCATGCAAAGCATAAATCTCAATTTACTCAAGCCACAGAAGAAAATGCCCTTGCTTGACCTCATTTTAGGGCATAAAAAAACTTTGCTCCACAAAAAATAATAGAAGGGCTCTGAGAGTAAATACAGCCAGGAGACAACTTCAACAATCAGAAAGCAGGAAAGAACACATACCACCATCAGCTTGAAGAACTTGTACATATATATCAATCTGCAAAAAAGTATAACAAGCATTGGATGTTGGCTCTGATATCATACAAAAAAACTGAAGTTTTTGAAGGACACATGACTAAACAGAACTAACCTGTGAGCGTGGCATTAAATGTGTTAGTATGGTTGCCTCCATTGTCTGTCGAATAACAAGAGAAATTTCTGTTGAACGCCTGCCAGATGATTGTAGCGTTACTTCACTATCATAGTTATATGGGAAATGAAACACCATGTACCTTCAAGCTAAATCCACTTCAGTTCACTACTTTAGTTCATGCAACTCATATCCACTTTGCACAGTGGGTGTTCACCCCAACAGCAACTTGCAAGTCAACTAAATTATACTGCAAGTTATGCCAAATGCTACTCATGAAGTTTCTGGTCTTAACCATGAGCTATTTTTTTAATGGAAACACGAGGGGCACACCCCTAATGATAATATATTAGAATATAGAGAAAAGGAAATTCATAATTACAACACAAAGGAGCAAAACAGCAAAAAGAGAAAGGAACTAAGAAAAAAATAAGATCAAGGTACTGAATTACGACTTGTATTACTGACTTGGCTGGGAATTGGGGAATTAGGCCAATAGGTGAAGGCCAGGTTAGATGAATTAGGAAGAACTGTTTGCTTGCCAAACTCAATAGCTGACGCCTTTGAGATCTCAGTGCCTAAGAAACGAATCTAACAAACTGACTACCAAACAAGCTAATTTTCCTCTGAAGAAACAAAACAAACCAACTAATCTCATCGCTCATCCTCTGTTACAGCTGTGGGCCCTGCCATGCTGGGATGGATGGACATGTCAGGCTTCTAGCAACATTGGCATGTGTGGCCCATAAAGCCATCAACAACTGTTATACTGTTACAAAAACATTTGACAACCATACGTTAACTGAGGATTCTTTATTACACTATTATGGAAGTTAACCGTGATTTCGAAAACACAGGATGCAGGGAAAAGAAGCTTGTTGATAAGGTAGAGATAAAGACAAATACGCATCTGCCACATCGGGAATCTATCCTGATAGTAAATAAAACAAATGCTGTGAATGCCCAAGGAGTGGACTGTTATTTGTAATGAAATTTTACTGTGTTCAAGTTGGAACATACCTGTCACCCTTCGGTTTTCTCCTCCGATCTCCTGTACTAAATTCTGCCATCCTATACTCACAACGAACCTGTGTACAGAACACTCTCAGGAACAGATTACAAAGGATAACCTCTAAAGAATGCACTTGGGTAGTGAAGCTTTACCAAAGCCTCGTTGCTGTTTGCTTGCTGTCCTTTGTTCTGAACCTGAATGGGCAATCCAAGAGCATGAACTTTTAGTTATTTGGTTACATTCAAAGTAAACTGCTCTTCCTGACAACATGAAGAAAATAAGGAGGTATGAAAAAGCAATAGAAGGTGAAGCCTGACTCTCAGGATTCCCTGGTGTTGAGTGTTGTCTGACAGGAAGGAAAGAATGGAATGATTGAAATTTCCAGAATTCCAAGTTCTCCAGTATATCTCAAGAAAGAAACACCGTATATAAACAAACATTGTTTTACGGCCCATAGGCCATTGTGGATCCTAGTGGTTTTCAAACACTCTTCATGCATATAGAAAATGTAAACATAGACAAGTTTTTCCATATGATCCCGAGTTCACTGAAAACGACCCCTGAAGATTAAACTAAAATCAGGTTGGCTCAGAGAATCCGACTGTAGACCATACAGTACACGAGTAGACCATACAGTACACGAGTAAATGTAGACCCTCCCTCCGAGAGGCATTTCGACAAACACGTGGTGCAGATGACCTATGTATCACGATTCACACATGTAAGCCGAGGTACAAAAATAGGATCAGGTGGAATCACCTCTCGAGGGCCGTAGACGGCGGCGATGACTCTGGTGTTGCCCATCTCGAACAGCGCCGACCTGCGCAGAGCAACAAAAACCAGCGGAACCGATCATAAGCGAGCACCGTACCCGCAACCCTAATCGAATAGACGTTCGTTTCGCCCCCGTCCATCAGCGTAGGAAGGGAGCCTTACTCACCCGTCTGCGCGCGCAACGACGCCGACCTCGCCCTTGAGTTGCCGCATCTGGGTGACGCCAAACACCTGGTGAGATGGGGTTGTGCGCGTGAACCGCGCGAGGGGGAAAGCGGGGGAGGAGGCGTCACCTCGTTGGGGCGCCGGCCGTCGACGCGGAAGCCGGTGAGGGGGTTCACATACTCCATCAACGGAATCGCCAATGGATCTCCTCTGCCGTGTCCTAGTGACGCGCCGCAGCGGGGAATGAACGAACGACGCAGCGAGGTGGGGGGACAAGTGTGGCGAGCGAGGGTTTTTGTTGGGTTTTCATTTCAGAGTCGTGTCGTGCCCCCTGGGGCCCTGGACCGGCGGCCGCGACTGAAGGCGGAATCCACAAGCCCAACTTCGGTCAGGCTCTGTTGGGGTTGAATTTGTGTTCATGGAAATGGAGGCCCAAGTCCGGCACTACCACAAGAAGCATCATGTGCTCTAGATCATGGTTTGAGAAAACATATTCTTAGGGTCGTGAATTTAACTTTTTATTTAGAAAAGCGAATTCTTCTACGAAATCCACAAGTAACCTAAAATCATGCCCACAACCAATGCAAACTAGAACAGTGATGTAGGCAAAACGTTCGTCCAAACACTCGTATTGTCTGTCTAAATAAGAAGTGAGTACTAAGCAAACTTAGCTACAGTTTGGAGTGGAAACAATTACTTGGCTAGCACAAAGAGCAGTAGCTCCGGCCCAAAAGTAAGGCCCGTCTCAATTACTCTGTGAATCAACCCACTCATCTTCTCCATTGTCTGCTCCATCACTTTCACTTCACCACCCATTGTCTACTCATGGAAATGTAGCTCCTCACTTTCACACTCATCTTCCCTATTGTTTGCTCATGTATCCTCCTTTCTTCCCCTCACATCACCACCCCACAAGCCATTCCTCGCCATTTGTTGTCCCCTTGGAAACTCCCCTTAGATCCATCACTTTCACTTCTTATCCACCCATGAGGATGGTGCATGGCGGCGATAATTACGTCTAAAGTTCCAACATCCGAAATAATCTAATAGAGGATAATTATGTCTAAATTTTCAACATTTGAAATTCAATTTTTCCAAATGGCCTCGGATATATGGAGAAACATCAAGAACGAAATATGTAGATCTCAAAAGGTTATGCAATTTTGTAGTTTGACAACTATTTCAGTTGAATTAGTTTAGGGTCTCAAATACTCAATTTAAATTTGGTTGAGGATAATATGAGGAGAAAGAAAATCCATTGTAGACATAAGTGATTGTAAGGTGCAGTGGTTCGAGGAGTACCATGCGAGTAGGAGGTCGTGGGTTCGATTCCCATTTCCACATAAAAAATGTCACGACTGCAAATCGAATTTGTAGAGGAAAATACAACCCTTTACGGCTGGCTGGTGAGATTTGAGAACTTTTGGTTTTTTAGAAAGGGCGGATTTGTAGGGGGGTGGATTCTCAATTTGTAGCAATAGGACAAAACTGCCCCTATAAACCATCCTGGACCGCGCCTAAAAATCCCATGTGCGGTAGTGATAATTACAATAGTCACTCTTGCTCTACTTCTATCAAAGAAGAAAGACCTTTGTTCACATCATATCATAACAAGAGTAGATTCCAAAGTCTTGCACTTTTCATCAAAGGAAATTTCATTACTTCATAGAAAAAATGCAACCAAATAAACTATTAAAGATATTATTTAACCAATTTAAATGGGAATCCAAAGTCTTACAGTAATTGAGATATATGATTATTTATTAGTCCAGAGAATCAACATTGGTTCTCAAAATTTGATACCATGCATCAAACTAGTACGATAGATTTGACTTGTAGACGGAGCGAACCATATCATCATCATGAACCATTGCTCAAGACACTTCTATGAGGTATAGGATTATAGCTTTAGGTTAAGGTCCAGATCTTGTGGGTCTTTGACGTTCTTGCAAGTGGACTCCTTTGATAGGTTGACACCATCATTCCTCTTCAAATCAATATATCCATCTTTCTGTAAGCATTAGAAATTTAGAGCACAACCATTATCAGTGAGCTTTACAGCCTATATATGCACTTGAATACCATGCACAATATGTACCCAACCTACAGCGTTGAATAATTTAGTTTTCATTGGGTTTTTTTGCTTAGCGTTGTGCATATATTGATATACCACTGCACAATATTTCATAAAGCTACCTCTACCAAAAAAACAATACACATATATTTCATAATAATGCTACCCAAAAATATCAAGCTTGTGTTTTGTATGAAAGTAGGTTAATAATGCTTTTAATTTGGTCTAGACAAATAAGAACAATGAGCTAGATATATATACCCTATGATCAGGGGCTTCAAAGAGATGCAGCGTTGTAGGAACCGTGCGGTTTGGATTGACATAAGATGCTGCTCCGGAAGTGCCTGAAAACCTAGTTATATATTTGACATTGGTCAAGCAAGAAATCTTTATCTTGATTTAGGAAGTTGCATTTGAAAACAGAAAGATATTTTACAATAAATTAGTGAATATACATGTCCTAAACCAGCTTTCTAACTAAAGTATGTATAAAGATAGGAAATGTAATCATTTATATGAGTACCTTTTCATAGGATGTTTGAACTGTCCACTAATATCTTCTCTTGCTCCATATGTCATCTACCATAAATCATAAGAGGGTCAACCATGATCCGCACATGAGATGCCATCGTATATACAGTTTAAGGGCATCAAATGTAAGTGATAAATGTTAATGGTATTGTACATGCAAAGTTTGTACAAATTGGAAAGAGAAAAGATGATTTCAGGTTCGAATAGATGTAACAATAGAAGGCTCATACACTACAAAGTTTGAAAGAATTGGGTATGGCATTGAAGCATGAATACAAGGCTAGTAATGAGACCCCAATGGGAAGTGGGGCAACATTCTGATTCCTTGCTTTTAACTCCAAAATTCCATATATAAGAAAATAATCTAGCCTTAAAAAAATACCATTTATGTCTCTAACTATGACGTATAGCCTTAGAATATACATGTCATCCTCATATCTGATGATATTCTCCAATAAAATAATTCTACTGAATATTTTAGTGATGTATATTAGTTTTCTTCCTAAAATATGCACACAAAAAAGATCCTTGTTATAGTGATACATACCTATTCACATATAGCCAAAAAATCAAAGGTGTTGATAGTGAATCAAAGCACTTGCACAAGCAAAGGAATGTACTAGTTGGTATAGGTCAATTCTATAACGATGCTTCACACAGGAGAAATGTGATATAGCACGAATTGCACCAAGGGATCATACTCCTACAAGTGTGCTTACCAAGCCTTGGATACCAGCTCCATCAATTGGTGGCCGGCTAAGGGTCTCTTTAAAATATTTTTTCATTTCCTCGTATAGTACCTTCATTTCCTCCTCCTCTTCTCTCATTTTTTCTAGTTCGGCGATCCCAAACCCTCTTTTTCTTTTCTTTGGCTTGGTTGGGATGCTTTTAGCAATCATTATACGCTTCTTGGGCAAACATGAGGCTCTTTCGTCCCTGTTGTTGCAATCTCTTGAACTACTTTCATCCATTGGCACCTACATAGAACAAATCATATGTAAAATATATAAGTCAACAAGAATTATACTTGCAAAACAAACAAACAGAGGGAAGACTTGTGCTACATACACACAATGAAAACTAGAAGTTCACTCCCCAATACTATTTTGTACTTGTGGTCTTGTAGAGCTTCGTATATATAGTGTCATCATGTATATATGTCGTTGTGAAGCAAATGTTCATAATTTATTTGTTGTAATGTTTTGCTCTTATCATAAATGCATTTATTCATATGTGATCTCTTATTGATACATCATATATCTGTAGATAGTGTCTTCGCTTGTAAGTTACATTGATCTAATAAATGAAAATACCAAAATCTAGGTATATATATCTAGTACAATGAATGTAGAAATATATATTTTAATATTTTAATATATCATAGATATCAATAGTATATATGGATGCTACAGTAATGGCCAAGCGTCGTCCCAATATTATTTTGAGATATCAAGTAATAATTATTTGCATCTTGACATCCAACATGTTTTGTTGCCCCATAATCCTTTGAAATCTAGGTATATTTAGAGAAGTATATGTGTAATTATATTTTGATGAATTATAAATAACAACCCCATAGGATCTTTTGAAACTATTTTAGCAAAGATATAGTGCATTTCCATTGGATTTTCAATTAGTCATGATTGTGTAGCTTATTAAAAGAATCATTTCTATCATTTATGTAGTTCTATACTTTTAAGTATGCACTACTCTATTTTCTTTCAATCTAAAAGGGGTGAAATTTACTAAATCACAAATATGATCTAGCTAAAGGTAACAAGATGCAGGATGCCAAAGCCAGATGGCCAAAGATCTACTAATAAGTTTGGACCCTGCTCAAACTCAATCTTAGGGTGGTTGCTACCCTTCGTTAACCTGTAACGCAACTTCTGACAGTGCCTTCAAAAACTGAACTCCTAGCTTTTGTTAGTCAAGCCGAAAGCCAACAAACTAAAAAGAATTTCCAGTTCAACCGGCCCTGAGCAAATTGGCCCGGCCCGGCCTGAGCCCAACGGGTTTTGGCCCACCCATGAACCTTACTGAACAGGGTCCACAGACCTTGTAGCCCGCAAAAGAAATTTTTTGGCTTGAACCCGGTCCAAAAATGTTGTTTATAACTGTTTTACACTACAAAACGTGCGGGTGACCCGGGACCAACCTGAAAAAGAAGGCCCGAGTTGGCCTATGTGCCAATCATGAACAACATTTTCTCAGCCCGATTTTTTTTGAACAAGGGATCCCCATTTCCATTAATCAAAACGGAAATACAGCAGAGTTTTAGATCGGTACAGAAAAGAACAAGAAAGGCCCAGCATGGTGGCCAAAAGGAGCACAACATAAGGTGTTCCCATGAAAGCAAGCAGTAACCGCAGCCCAACATGATGACTGGCAAACACACCCCCAATGACATATGAAAGTCTGCTAGAGCAGAGACTAAGACGACAACAATTATTTCTGTTCATCTTCAACATCCTGGTTGAGCTGGGCTTCAATGGTTGATTCTTCTTCTGCTGCTCCCGGTGGCATGATCATCAGAGGGTGAGGCGCCAGATTCTTCTTAGTCAACAGACGAACCGCCATCTTGTACATGTCATCGACGCCTTGGATGAGTAGCTTCTTGTTCTTAGCTTTCAGAAGACCTGCCCAAAACTTCATTAGCGCACAAGCATGGCTAATTATTGATAGGGGTTTTTCATTTTCTTTCTTTCAAAACATATTGTTGATACTTCTAACACCATTTAAGCTAAGTTGTCATCCCTAGCATGGCGCCAAAAGTGTTGGTATAAAAACTGCTCCTCTAATAAAATAAATATAGAATCCGCAAGCATATAGATTAAATATCATTGCAACACTTCACCGGAAAGTATTCTAGGTATCGTTATTTATATTTAGCTCAAGGGAAAGAACTAAGGACTTAAACAATGAGATAAACTTGTAAAACATGACTACTTATGAGTGATTGATTGCACAGTCACCTACTTTGGCAGGGAGGTAAACCATGATAGATAAACAATATGAATTATAAAGCTCAGGGAATAAATCATGAGGAGATTAGAGATAGACTACTCAGCATAAAAGTAGGTTGACATCAGATTAGTTCATGAGATAGAATTTCTAGGTAGGTTCTAATCTACTAAGTTATTCATCTACTCTAACGCTACATTATCATATATAGCACAAAAGACTCTTCATCTATGTATAAGGATCATTGCTATAAAAAGCCAAGACATAGCAGGACTTCCTACGCAACTTTGGTTCTGCTAGTCCTATCAACGGGGGATGGAATACAAAGGACTCAACGGAACTATCACTTTCGCGATCTACCACACGACCCAGCCAATAGGATGCATTTGCAGGTAAACAGCATCTAAGCACCATGCTTACATGAAATCTACCACCTAGCCCTCCCACGAAGAGAGCTAAGCGCTTTGCAAACATATACATAAACTCATCATCAATCATAACCATATCAAATATAGAACTAGAATAAACTAGGAACATAATAAATAGAAACATAATGATATTAGAATAAAGTCTCAAAAAAAGATACAAGATAATACCAATCCTTGATGATGGAGATCCAGAATTCCGAGAACAAGCGCCTGACTCTTCCTCTATCTAGTCTAAACCTATGTAGAATTTGAAGAATTAGAGTAGCTATTCTAATTCTCTGATGGAGATCTCTAAACCCTGGCTCTGCTAATGGTTACCTCTCTTCTCAAAATGAATTAGAGAATGAATTAGGGTTTCTCCAAGGGCCAGGGGCCCTGATTATATAGCCCCCTAGGATGCCTCACAGCCCTTGGATCAAACCAACCTAAATAGATGGCTAGGATTACTCCTCAAGGTTGGTGGAGGCAGGATCCATGAGCTTGCGCCTCATTGGCTGAGGTGCAGGGGCAGGCGCCCAAAGGGTTGGGCGGGCGCCCAGCTCCTGGCTAGTGGGCCCTCCTCCTTCGGGGTGCTGCCTTTCCGAGTCTTCTAGATTGTTCTTTTATACACGTAGGGCTGTTTCTCTCTATGTAAATCCGACATGTGGGTCTTCCTTAGTATTTTCTGATAACCCCCTGCAGAAACAGATATTCACCAAAACTCGTGAAAATTGTCAGTAAAAACCCTAACTCTATGGTGATGTTCATTTTATATCCCCTTTTCTCTCCTTGGTTGACATATAAAATTGACGGTTAACAACCGTCAACACATATATTGTTTCTCATCTTCCAGATCGACCAACAAATGGCACCAATGCCAATAGCATAAAACTGGGGAGCATTCTTAATCCATTTTCTACACCAAGGCCAACATTGTTCAAAAGAGCATGGTATTTCAGTTACCCCAAGGCTGGTGGCAACTGTAGCCCATACACATTTGGCGCTAGAGCAGGTGAACAGGAGGTGATTCACACTCTCAGACTGAGGGCAAAAGGCACAAGTTGGGCCCTAGTCCATCTTCTTTTGATCATATTATCTTTAGTAAGGATTGCATTGTTTGCAACAAGCCATAGGAAGATTTTTATTTTAGCAGTATTTTCCCCTTCCATATGTAACTGAAAGAAGGACCATTTTCAAATTTAATCAAGGCATTGTAAATAGATTTGACAATAAATCTTTTTTCCCTCCAAATCTCCAAGTTATCACATCCTGGCCCTCCCCTAACTGAATGTGGGAAATATCACTCATGATTTTCTCCCACTGAGATTCCAATTCGGGGATAGCCATCTGCAGAAGGTGATATTGCTAATCCCATTCAAGAAATGTGCAACACAAATACTTCTTTGGTTACAAAGTTTAAAGAGTACACGAAACAGGGTGGCTAAAGGTTCATCATATAACCACCTATCTAGCCACATATGGGCAGAATGCCCATTTTTGGCAACCACTTTTCTACCCTGTAGGTATATTTCTTTGACTTTAAGCAGATCTGCCCAAATAGGAGAATCACTTTGTTTATGCTTGACAGAGGAAATGGTATCTCTTTTCAGATATTTGAACTTAACTATATCTTGCCATAGACCTTTTTCCTTTTTAATCTTCCACCACCATATACACAAGAGACTTAAGTTCATTAGCTTGATATCTTTATTCCCAAGACCACCTTTATTTTTACTTTTACATGCTTTTGTCCATCTAACTAGATGATATTTTCTTTTGGTATGGCCTCCCTGCCACAAAAAGGTCATTCTTACCTTATCCATCTCTTTGATAGTGGTTTCAGGGAGCTTATAAATTGACATATGATAAGTGGGAGCACTGTTTAGACTAGATGTTATTAAGGTTGCTCTTGCAGCAATGGACATAGATGAGCCTTTCCAAATATCAAGTTTTTTGGCGTTTTTTTCCAACAAAGGTACCCAGTCGACCACATGGAGCCTATTAGGGCCCACTGGTACCCCAAGATACTTGATTGGAAAGTGCCCAATTTGACAATTGAAGAGCTCAACATATGATTCAACAATGTTACTTAGGTCATTTACCACAATCACTTCACTTTTGTTGAAATTGATTTTGAGCCCAGCAAAGCATCTCATATAGATAGAGTAACTTTAAGTTTCTAGCTTTTTCTATATCATGTTTAAGGCATATGATCGTATCGTCTGCGTATTGAGGCACATCAACTCCATTTGGAATGATATGATCAATAAGACCAGTGATTAGACCATTCATTTGAGCTCTATGAACCATTCTGGTTTGGCAATCAGCCACAAAGTTGAACAGAATAGGTGATAGGGGGTCACCTTGTCGTACTCTCTTGAAGCTCTTGATGTAAGGCCCAAGCAAGTTGTTGATATTGACACTTACATTGCCCCCCGACACTACTTGAAGAATCCAACTACACCATTTCTCATTGAATCCTCTAGCATTGAGGCATGTAAACAGGAGTTTTCAGTTAACTTTATCATACACTTTTTTTCAACCCGAAATAACAGATATTTTTTCAGGCCGTCCAGGCCTGCAAAATGCTCAGATATACTTCAGGCACACGGTGCGTTGTGGAAAAGGAACGGGCCCGCACAAGCCCGTAGCGGCAGCGCAATTTTGATTTTTCTTTTTTGGCCGGCTCGAGCGAGTGTATCCGCGCGGCCTTTGGACAGTCCAGCTCCGGCAGATCCGGAGCGCGTACGTAGATGAGCCGCGCGCCAAGCAGCTAAGGCCTACCCACGGTTGGAATATTTTCAGGCCCCGTCGCTGCAGCTCCGGCGGTCGGCCATTGTAGATGGAACGGCCGACTGGCAAAGATTCCAGGCTTCCAGCTATTATAGATCAGTTGGAAAAGACTCTCGATTGATGGTCTTGGAAAAGACTCTCGATTGATGGTCCGGCCGGGTCCTGTCTCTGCACTTGTGCACGAGGATTGCGCAAGTTGGTTAGCAACTTGCCTACTGCAACAAGCAGACATATATACATTGGCAACCTGCCATTCTGGCACCATAATGGTCCATTATTCAGCAGGTGGGTCAGCCGTCTCCAAACTCGATCTTGACAACCAGGGCACTGCTACACAAATTTTAACCGTGATGGCTATTTTTAATTTTCCACAACAGGCAAGAGCAAACGTCATGGATGGAAGGTCACGGTTAATTGTGGCCTCACTGTGACGGACGCCTGTGCCTGCTGCAGAAAATGGAATTACCACAGCGGGCAACATAAGGTGCCCGCTGCGGTTAATGAGTTTAACCGCAGCGGGCGCCTTATGTTGCCCGTCGCTGTTAATGATTTCAAAAAACAAAAAAAACCCTGGACAGGCCCGTCGAGCCCATCCAGGGCTGCAGCGCCACCGCCGCCGATTCCGGTAGTCCTCGCTGTCGATCCGCGCCACAGTCACCAGATCCGGTCGTCCTCCACCGTGCCTGAGCTCGCCGCCGCCATGTCCTCCACGGTGGAGCCCGCTACGGCCGAATCCGCCCGCGTCAGGGCCGAGTCGGCCGTGCCTGAGGTCGCCGCCACCGGATCCTCCAGGGTGGAGCCTGCTGCCACCGGATGCGCCTGAAGAGTGAGGGAGGAGTGAGGGAGATAGAGAGAGGAAGAGGTTGATGGAGAGGAAGAGAGAGACGAACTCACCTGGTCTGGAATGCTAGCCCCGCTCGCCGGATCCATCGCAGCTGCCGGGGCCTCCACGTCGGTCGAAGATGGGGGAGGAATGCGGCCCCCGCCGCTCCTAGGGTTGGGAAAGAACGCCGCCATGGTAGAGGCCACCCACCACCGACGAATCTGCTCATCCACCCACCACCGCTCTTGGATATGCTCGATTTGAGGTGCAGAGATGGAGAGGGAGCCAGCTCCCACGTCCCACGCGCCGTGCCGCTTGCCATGCCCCACGCCCCACGCGTCGCGCCGCTCACCGTGGAGACAGGGAGACAGGGAGCCGGCGGTGGGTGGCAGAGGGAGAGAGTAAGGGAGAGCAGTGGGTGAGAGGGAGAGCTGCGTGTGAGAGGGAGAGAGTGAGGGAGAGCGTTGCGCCATGCGGAGGGAGAGCGTCGCGTCGTGCGAAGGGAGAGTCGGGGAAGAGTGCTACGGCGGCTGGGGGAGGGAGCGGCTGGGGGAGGGAGTGGAGTGGTGGAGAAAACCCTAAGTCCTCTAATATATATGGCAACGGCTGTTGGGCCTCGCCTTTGGGCCGGTTCGGCTTTGGTCTTTCCATGGCGGGCCTCTTAGTGCGCCCGCAGCGGTAAATATATTTACCGTGGCGGACGAAAATGCCCGCTGCGACAAAAAAAAGGCCCGTCGCGGTAAATCATAGGATTTACCGTAACGGAAAAAAAATCTGTCTGCCACGGAGTGGTTTTAGGCAACGCCACGAAAGTTCATTTCTGTAGTAGTGGGGTCTTTCTTAGTTGTCCGAATTGGGGGTGCCCGAATCACTGTTCTGGCACTGTAGCGCACTTGTTGATGCAAAATTATATCTGCAAACACACCGGACTAATACCCACAATCGATATCCGAGGCGTGCCAGTCGATTTGACCTATTAATCGACAAGGATGATAAATTTGAATAAGATCTGAACGAGACGATAGCGATACGCCTGGACGTCAAAGCTCAAAAGATATTCGATAACTGTTGAACAGATTAGACGAGACGACAGCGATACGCCCGGAAGTCAAAGCCTGAATCGTGCTGGGTAGACGCGGAACCTGCAAGGTCGCCGGAGATCAAGTTGATGCAGCCCGTCGATTCTTGAAAGAACTCGTTGAAAAAGAAAAGGTACTTGGCGAAGTCACCGAAAAGTAAAGTACTGGTAAAGTAAAATAAAAAGTAGATTTGTTTATTGATGCTTGGATGTCCATTACAATGCCCTTCGGCATATATTTATACTCTACTAATCAAAAGAGTCCTAATTTAATACGTAAAGCTCAAATATAGAAGAAATAAACTAATTCCTTATACGAACTCTATTCCTTGAAAAAGAAATAAAACTTGTATAGGAGTTGGATTTAAACTACAATACTAAAAACCATAAGCTTCGTGTCGCCGATCTGCTGTCCGCTCCCGTCACGATGAAGTCATCTTCTTATCGGCACATCCCTGGCATCGGCAACAACCTTCTAGCCTTCCTGCCTATCTTATCGGCAACAGCCCTCTGGCTTCATCGGCAATGTACGAGATCAACATGTCCTTTATCGGCAATCACCCATCGGCAACTCAGAAGCAATGCTAGAGAACAACCACCTTCTTGCCGATTTAGTTTAGTCTCCCGATCCTTATTGATACGTGCCAAAAAACGGTGTCAACACATGCCCCCCAATTTTGGAGTATAAAATACTTTATGCGCCGAAATTTCTCCAGGTCATGATTACCCAAACTGCTTGAACTTCTCCTCGAGGGTCGTGCACACGGCAGCGGAAATCCTGTACCCACAGGCCCATATAATGCTTCCTCCGCCATGGCCCATTTTTCATCTATGATTCAAACCCTAGCTTTTCTCTCTCCAGCGGTGACATCAACAGGCGATCCTTTGACGAACTCGATCGGCGGCATTCTTGACAGTGATTCTTAGCCTCCATTAGCATTCTTTGTTTTCTCTATCTTCATTGCGGCCATGGCTATTCGTTTCGACGTCCCTAAGGTTAGTCTTCTTCTTTTACCCGTCCTTTGACATTTCGTTTCTCCTTCTCCGTGTAGTTCATGATTCTTCCTTATTCTCAATCTCTACTCTCAGGAACTTTGTAATAATCTTCTCATTCCAACGCATCAGAATCACTTTATCTGCCTAGGCCCAATGGGAAATCTAGACCCAATCGACATCATAAATGCAGAAACCAATCGAATCCCCTTTAGAGCTTAGAATTTTGATTTGGGATTCTGGACTGATACCTTTCGATCTTGGCCGAAAACCACCAAGGGATGGAAAGACTGGTATTTGAGGGTCGCAAGGCCAATGGAGCTATCTTGGGCGGAACATAGATTAGAACAGTGCATCAGATTATCTATTGCCGATATGGAGAGGAATGAGTCACTGTTAATCGCCGCCTCCTATTTCTAGTCTGATACTCTGAATGCCTTCATCTTCAAATATGAACCAGCTTCTCCAACCCTTGCCGATGTGTATATGCTCACTGGCTTGGACATCTCATCTGCCGATGACAACGCACTGTTTTAGAGAAAACCTGAGCATCGGCTGACTACCAGGAACATTGGCGGCTCGACTGGTTATATCAGTGAGTATAAGAAATCTGGTTCAGTCAGTCACAGGGAGCATTCAGCTTTTTTGAATATGTGGCTTGAGAAATTTATTTTCTGTGGCAGAACAGTTGGACCGACCAACATGCACCTTCCTGCAGCAGAGATGTTGGTTAGTGGCGTCAGACTCCCACTGGGCCGGTACCTCCTTGGCTCAGTTTACCATCCCCTTCACCAAGTGTCACAAAGGCTGCTGCAAGGCAAATCCATCGGCAATCTGGGGGGCCCTTGGTGGTTCATCAATATATGGTTGAACGCCCATATGCACAAGTATTTCCACATTGATCTGTTCGCCCAGCGATTCCCTCGAAGTCTTCCTGAAGATTATCAACTCGGGGAAGAAGAATCAGCAACGCGCCCCCCTATCAACTTTGGAGAAGCACTGGCAGTATTACCAGGGCAGAGGCAAACAGAGTCCAGATCGGCAATCTCTTCCACAGATTCTACATCGGCATCCCTTCTGAGCTTTGGGCCTGGGTCCCGTATGTTGATGAAGAAGCAAGATTCCCTCTTTCCTTTAACCTTACCGATGAGGCTTTGAACAAAGATACCGACATTCTTAGTGCAATAATCACCCTTCGTGCCATCCCGGTCAACATATTTGGAAGCGGGAACAACATTAATCCCACATATGAGTTCTATTATCCATCGGTAGCAGCAAGACAACTAGCTTTTGGACAACTACCCATCAACCTCTGCTTTGCCGATGTGATTAAACCGAGAGAGACTATTGCGAACCGTGTGGATTGGCACAAGATTGTTACTCTCCTTCTCGATGCCGATACCTCTAATGTCGATCTAACCGATTGGGTACCGGCTTCTTTTGTCACCGAGTCCTTCAAATTATGGTGGCAAGAATGGAAAGAGCAACTATTCTTTGCATCTCCTCATCTTTACTGGAACCTCATCGATTCCGATCACGCCATCCCTGCCGATGTGGTAAATCTAACCCTCTGTACTTCTTTCAACTCCCTTTTAATCCATCGGCAACTAACCCCTTTTTAACTGGTCGATGACCCAGTTCCAACACTAAGTAAGAGCGGCAAGGTCATCCAGCTGCAGCCTATCTCCCCAGTATCCATCATTGGCTACAAAGCTCCTTCGCTAGACACTGTGATGGGCCGTGGTCATTCCAAGAAGAGCACCAAATCGATCGCATCCTCGGCACAGACATCTAAGGTAATCACTTCACTTTCTTTTGTAGATGCCGATTGCTGTGATTTACCGATTTCATATTTTAGGGCGCGAGTTCTACACCAATGGAATCTTCATCGGTAACCCGACCTTCGTCTCCACCTGTAGCACCTTCGTCGCCAAAACTCATCATCCTTGATGATTCTCCAGAGGTATTCTTTATTTAAACCTTGATCATTGGATCAGCACTTTTACTCATCTGTTTCTCTTGCAGCACCAAGTAATTGCATCGGCAACCGTCCCAAGTGTACCAATTCCTCAGCCTTCCATTGCCGATGCCCCCAGCCATCCGACGCCAATATTTTACAGCACAAGCGTAAGGCTTCATCGGGCGAAGAATCACAATCAAAGCGGGCAAGATTTACACCATCATCGGTGTCCTCGCCTCGCCCGATATCGCCTGACGTATCTGTGCAGACTTCTCCATCGGCAACTGCTCTTCCATCGGCCATTGTACCCATACAAGGATCTTCATCGGCACCGGTGTCGCAGCAGCAACCAATCGAGGTACCAACACAAGAGACGTCATCGGCAATTGTACCTGAGGTTGCTTCTTCGAGCCAAAGACGAGAGATTGCCTTGAAATAGGTAAGTTAACTCCCTTAGATAACCTTTAACACTTTGGGTTCTTCTGCTGACATCACCTGTTCCTTTTTAGGAGCAAGATTCCCCCGATAGTCTGTTTTCCTTCTCTATCAGTGGGATTGTTCTCGATGATGAAGAGCCTGAAAAAAGCTCTGCTCCAGCCCTTGAAGTTCTGTCATCTGAAACCAAGTCAAAGCTGGAGACGCTATTATCCTTGCTGCAACAGGAGACCTTTTTACTGATCCAGGATTTTGATTCTACAAGAGCAACTTTTAAAGGAATTCGAGGTCATATCCCTGCCGATGTTGAGGAAGCACTCTTCCAAGCTGCACATCTGGAGAGCCGGCAGTTGCAGTATCAAAGGGCTGCCCAGCGGATTGCCGATAGAGCCACTCAGGCAAAACTCCAGGAGGATATGATGAAGCACAAGCAATTTGCCGATGAGAAACATAAAGACATCGGTAAACTAGAAGCCTCCTGTGCAGATCTGGAGAACAAGATTGCTCAACTATCGGCAAGAAGAGAAGCCCTGCTAGTGGAGCTGATACAGATTGAAGGAGCCTTGGACGCAGCAAATCAGGAGAAGGCTCAAATGCCCGAAGCTGTCAAGACTCTTTAGCAAGAAAGGGACAATCAAGTCCTCAAGACGCTGGCGCTTAAGAAGAAGATCAAGCCAGTTGAGGGCAATGCCGATGAAGACGCAAAGATACTGGAGGAAGCCGACCAGATTCGCCTGCGTGCGATATCAACCATCCGTTCATTGTTGAACTTATGAACCTTCTTCCTCATCGGCAATGTAATGCATCGGCAATTTGTAAAACTTCAAATTAACATAGCGCCGATACACTCTTTTTGAATGAGCACTTTATCTATTTTCTTCTTTTTTATTGGCAAGTGCTAAGAATCTCATCGGTAATAGGAGAACCATGTTGATGTCTGCCGATGGATCTTCACTTTCGCGCTTTAGCCGTCATACTTGAGTTTTTGCTCCATGGGAATTTTCCTCTTTGTGCTCACGTTGCATCTTCCTCTTTTGAGTCTTCGTTAGACCTTTAGGACACCATTGAGGAAGCTTCGTCTTCCAGACGGGTTGATAAATTTTTGCACTTGAACCTGGGCAATTTGTATTGGGATCCCTGCAGAGTACTGTTTCATCAGGGACTCCTGCATTGGTCATATTCTCAAGCTCCTCTTGATTCATCAGCAAACAGTCAGCATACCTGTCCAATCTTTCATGCACACTGGTTCTGCCCCCCAGCCGATCATGTACTGATGCCCTCTCTCTGATTGGCTTACCTATGTATCTGCTCCGATCACCATAGCGCGGTCTTCTTTCTGCCCGATCGGCTCGATCATAACCATTGCACTCGGGGCAACTATCAACAGTAGGCAATTTAATGCCTTCTTCCCAACAATAGATGAAGAAGGGGCATCTCCAATGGTCTTCGTGCCGATGCCACGCTTCCCAATGCAACTCCTCTTGCTGATGCCGATAGGGGTCACTTGGAATTCTGTACGGAGCTGGTCTAGGAGGCCTTCTTGAACTACTGCTTTCTTCAACTATCTCTTTCCCCTTCAAGTCATCGGTAGTTGCTTGATTTCTAGGATCCACCGATGCTCTCCTCTTAGCGCTTACCGATGTCAACACTTTGGTCTTGTTTATGGCCTCCACTATGTTTGCTGGGAAAGGATGTTGATCAATCTTCATCGGCCTCTGAGCTTTAGAGTTGTCAAACTTGATCCTCCCAGATTCAATTGCCGATTGCAACTGCTGTCTGAAAACCTTGCAGTCATTGGTACTATGCGAAGTTGCATTATGAAATTTACAGTACCTTATCCTCTTCAGCTCATCTGCCGATGGAATCACATGATTGGGTGACAGCTTGATTTGGCCCTCTTGAAGCAGCAGATCAAATATTCTATCGGCCTTTGTGATGTCAAACGTGAATTTCTCTGGCTCTTTCTGACCAAAAGGACAAGATAAAGATTTTTTACCTTTTACCCACTCAGCCAGGCCGATAGTTGGTTCTTCATCTGAATCTGATTCCTCTGCCTCTTCTACAAAGGACACCTTCTTGTTCCAGCTCTTCCAATATTCTGGGGATTGAGCACCTTGATCAGAGATCCTCTGCACAATATGGCTTAAGCTTTCAAACTCCTGAGAATCGTATTTGTCCCTGAGATGCGACAACAAACCCTGAAACGCCAAACCAGCTAACTGGCGGTCATCAAGCACTAGGCTGTAGCACTTGTTCTTCATGTCTCGTACCCTTTGCACAAACTCTCTATCGATTCGTCGCTTCGTTGTCTTAATTTCATCAAATCGGTAAGCTACTTTTCATGGACACCAGCAAAGAAGTACTTATAAAATTGTCTTTCTAGATTGGTCCAAGTAAGAATAGAGTTCGGTGGCAATGATATAAACCACGTGAATGCTGATCTAGACAAAGAGGACGAGAATAAACGGATCCTCAGCTCATCCCTGTTCGCTGCTTCCCCGCACTGGATGATGAATCGGTTGATGTGTTCCATCGTTGACGTATCATCTTGCCCAGAAAACTTAGTGAAATCTGGCACCTTGTACCGATTCGGGAAAGGAATTGAATCATAAGAGGAAGGGTATGGAGTCCGATAAGAGTAAGTATTAATTTTGGGCTGAATCTCAAATTGCTCTTTCATCACTTCTGCAATCTTATCGGTCAAGAGTGCATCCGGATCTTGCCGATGCACTGGCTGAATCTCCACTGGAGGTGTTGGCTGATATGCTTCTACATACCCCTGTGGCATTTGGCTTGGATGAATCGACATATTCATGGCATCAATCTGCGAAGTAAAGTTCATCGGCTGTTTTGCCGATGCTTGTTCTTGGAAAGTTGTCTGTGGACTATACCGTTGAGTCCCCATTGCTTGGTAGCTTGGCTGAATAACAGATTGCTGAACTGGCGCTTGCCCTGACCAATTGAGATTGTAACTCATTGGCACCTGGCTTGCCGATGGCTGATAGCTTGCAGACAATTGATGCTCTTGTATAGATGGATGATAGCCTGCATAATTGCCCTGAATTGCAGGTAATCCAGACTGAGATATGAATGGTACTACGGACTGCTCTGTAGTGGAAGCTCTCTGTTGAACTGGTGGAGGATTAGTCAATGGATTCGCATAAGATATCTGTTGCGGAGGTGCGTAGAATCCCATTGACAATGGCTGTATAGCAGGAGGTACAGTAGAATAATGCGGCACTTGAGCCACCGGCCGAATTGGAGTAGCCGATGTCATTGGACCCTTCCATGCTACATCATGCACTTGAGGCAGTCCAGAGTTGGCAGTAGATGGACCTGGAGGCATACCGTATCCCCACCAATTAGCAGCAGTTTGACTATGTTGACCTGAAGGACCTGACATTGCCGATGCCGATAGATCTGTGCTCAACTGAGTACTAGGCCTTTCCTGAGACATGAGATCTGATCCTATCGGTGTGGCTTCAACGATGGATGGTCCTGATATAGCTGGAAGAGTAGGCGCTTCCATACTCTCAACGGCTGGAGTTGCCAATGGAGTACTGGTAGATGCCGATCCCGGCTGATGATATGCCGGCCCGACATACCCTGGTGCTTGTCCGTCCCTTAACGTTTGCACAATAGCGTTGTAGACAGTATTGGACAGCACGGTGGAGTGGTTGATCAAAGCTTGATTTAATGCAGAATTAACCATCTCCTGTAATTTACCAGGGTTAGAGTCAAAGGTTACCTGCCGAGGCAATGGCAGATCTTGCTTCTGGATGACTTCTCCGCCCCTGTTCTTGCTGAAAGACTTCAAGCAGAGCTGCCTGTAATCCTCCATAGCTTTTTCCATGGCTTGCTTCTGATCCTCCTTAAGATCTGACTCTGATATCTCGATGATGTTTTCTGGATTGATATCAGTAGGATTCTTCATGATAGATCTGTTGACTTGATCCCACCAGGTGTGCCAAAAGATGTGTTGATGCAAAATTATATCTGCAAACACACCGGGCTAATACCCACAATCGATATCCGAGGCGTGCCAGTCGATTTGACCTATTAATCGACAAGGATGATAAATTTGAATAAGATCTGAACGAGATGACAGCGATACGCCCGGACGTCAAAGCTCAAAAGATATTCAATAACTGTTGAACAGATCAGATGAGACGACAGCGATACGCCCGGAAGTCAAAGCCTGAATCGTGCTCGGTAGACGCGGAACCTGCAAGGTCGCTGGAGATCAAGTTGATGTAGCCCGTCGATTCTTGAAAGAACTCGTTGAAAAAGAAAAGGTACTTGGCGAAGTCGCCGAAAAGTAAAGTACTGGTAAAGTAAAATAAAAAGTAGATTTGTTTATTGATGCTTGGATGTCCATTACAATGCCCTTTGGCATATATTTATAATCTACTAATCAAAAGAGTCCTAATTTAATACGTAAAGCTCAAATATAGAAGAAATAAACTAATTTCTTATACGAACTCTATTCCTTGAAAAAGAAATAAAACTTGTATAGGAGTTGGATTTAAACTACAATACTAAAAACCATAAGCTTTGTGTCGCCGATCTGCTGTCCGCTCCCGTCACGATGAAGTCATCTTCTTATCGGCACATCCCTGGCATCGGCAACAACCTTCTAACCTTCCTGCCTATCTTATCGGCAACAGCCCTCTGGCTTCATCGGCAATGTACGAGATCAACATGTCCTTTATCGGCAATCACCCATCGGCAACTCAGAAGCAATGCTGGAGAACAACCACCTTCTTGCCGATTTAGTTTAGTCTCCCGATCCTTATTGATACGTGCCAAAAAATGGTGTCAACAGCACTGTAACATTTCGTTTGTATTTGGTAAAAATTGTCTAAACATCGATTAATTAGGCTCAGAATATTCGTCTCGTAAAGTACAACAAAATTATGCAATTAGTTTTTGATTTTATCTATATTTAGTACTTCATACATGTGCCGGTATTTTAATGTGATAAAAAATCTTTATTTTACATAGTGAATCTGAATCCAAATTTGTGAAACTAAACATGGCCTAACTAATATACAAATTACTGGCTGCTACATGTTCTGCAGCTTTCATCAGACGACGATATGCCAAGTTATTCTTAAACTTTATATTATTTAAGAAGATCGAGAGGACCTTTTCAACTCTCAGCAGTCAGTAGTCAGGGTATTTATAATGCAGACTCTAAATATCTCAAATATTATGAACTTAAAGTCTTGTTTTTCTCACTCTTTCTTCAATAAATATGCTACTACATCAGCAAAACACCATAAATAAAGGATAATAAATAGTCTTAGACTCTATGATAGGGGCATGTTGAGTGGCCCTTAGTGTGTGTGTATATATATATGCATGCATGCTGATTACTTTGATGGTTATTAGCTAGCTTGTTTAATGCTGCAGATTGAGATTTCCGGGTACACACAGCACACAGAAAGCTTATTATCTTCTGCCATCGCACGTGTACTGCCGTTGGATTGTTAGCATTACATTCAGATATACTACTACGACTGAAGACTAACAGGCCGGTACGTCATATACCGTGTACTCTGCGGCCTGCGCTGCCGGCTGCTGCATGTTTCGTAGGACCAATCAATAAGATATCGCCTTTTTTTTCCTGCCAGCCGTCCATGGCTTGGCGGCCGCGGGTCGTCGCCCCGTGTGTGGAGCGCCGGTGCCGACCTCGGCCTTGGGCTCGCAATGCGGATCACCGGCGTCTGCTGACCCGTTGCTTGTCTGGAGGAACGTCACCTGGGCCACCATCCTTGAAGGTCCGCTGCCATCGCTTGGCCATTCGTCGCCAGTGGCCGCTCCGGCCCCGTCCCTGTACGGCTCCAGGCAGGGGACGGAGGCCACAGCCGCGGAAGAGCAAAATCTAGCCGCGGCCATGGTCGTTGAGCGGGGCGTGAAGCTCCGCGACGAGACCGAGACTTCGACGATGAAGGACATTGACTCAGCAGGCACGCCGACGCCAACTGCAGCCGGCCACGCGGCCGCCAGCGTCTCGGCTGCCGGGCGTGAGGGAGTGGTCACGCCACACGGTGCGGGCTTCTCACGGCGAGTGGTTGAGATCCCCGTGCTGACCATGCATGAGCTCGTCGCGCTGGATGATGACGACGAATATTGCACGCCGCCGCCGGGCTTCCTTGTGCCAGCATACAAGGACGTTGATAGGGCGGCCTCGGAGCTGGCAACGCCAGTTGCCAGCGCGGATTCGCTGCTCCCGTCTGCCGACCGTGTGGGATGCGCGATCGAGGACCAGTTTCTCACCCCACCCCCTGCCGCCAGGATAGATCGGGAAGCATCGTGCGATGACAATGACGATGCTGTCAGCGCGCCCCATTCTCCATCGCTCAGCGAGCGCATAGCGGGGTTCGCTCAGCGGGTGTTGAAGAAGGCCGCCATGCCCCTGCTGCAGGTGGCCAAAACATCCCTGCTGTGGACCAAGGTCTACGACCCCTCGTCCAGGCTTCCCCTCAGGAGCGCGTGGATAGCGGCACAACAGTTCACCAACGTCCCGTCGCCAGGCGAGGTGAAGCCCTCATCATACAACGGATGTCACAACTTGAAGGAAAAACGATGGCGGAGGCCAAGCAGAAGTTTGAGGACACGTTTGGCGACGACCCCGTCGACGCGGACACGAGTCGATGCGGGAACTCTTCCCCGACCTCGCACGCCCTCGACAGCTGCGCGGTGACGCGGCACCCGCGCATGAGCGCCACCACCGATCCGTCGATCGAAGCCGGTGTGCGCACTCTAGATTGTCTATTTCGTGAGTAATCCGCTTAGGAGAGATGGTATGAGAGCAGCGCTTCATGTAAAATATTAACTTCCAAAATACGCAAAAGCACGGGTGTAATAACTCTTCTTCTTAAATACAAAAATACGTAAGTTTTTTTGCGTATTCGAGAAAAAAAGATATCGCCTTTTTTCGCTAGCTATGGATCGTGTACAAGATAGCCCAGGCATGAAGGACAATATCCTGATATAGATGAGTGTCAGATTACTATCCAGTAGTATAATAGATCGCCATGATTTTGTGATCTGCAGCATTTTTTTTTTGTCCCTGGAGCAAGCTGGAAATGGCGTCCATATGTGTTAACTTATGGGCCTGTTCAGCTGGTCGAATGCTGCCTGAATTTGGTAGATTTGCCGGCCAGCCAAAATCAAGTTTCAGCCGAGATCAGTCCAGCTCTTGACCAGCCAAACAGGACCCCCATCAATAGAATCCATGAATGCACTACTATGTTCATATTATATATATTAGTTAACCAGAGGAACAAAATTTAATTAGAAAAAATACACCTCTATATAGAACTGTTGATCTGGGTATGTGTGTGGACTGCACTGACAAAATAAATGGCACCTTGAGACCATCTTACAATCTATTTTGCACAAATGCACCATAACATAACCGAGAGATAACAATGGCTTATTAAATCACTCATTAGGAGCGAGGCAGTTATTTACCAAATATCTTGGATGGTTGACCCAACTACACAAGTGAGTTTGTATTTCAAGAAAACAAGTATAATAGTTGTGTAATGTACCATATATTCTGATGACATTTTTACACCAAGTAAGTTTGAAAACACCCAAGAAAAATGGGCTATTATATGTATGGGAAATACTCCATTTCAACATAGGAATGTAAAAAGAAAAAAGCACTACAGTTATTTGTGAAGTTTTATACTATCATAGATTGAAAATTTTAATAACCTGTTGAGGTTGATAGACATTCCACCGTTACATCTATAAATTCTAATACATTAGACATCTATATATAGTACTTACATCTCCCTTCCAAATTATAATAATTTATTTTGGTTTTTACTAGATGCATTTTTTTTTGAGAATCTAGATGCATATATACTTTTTATTATGTGTCTTAAGCATATCATATATCTACATGCATAAAGAAACCTAGCTATGTGCCTAGAGAAAAGTTAAAACGACTTACAAATTAGAAGAGTAAAACTTAGGGCATCCCAACAAAAATCAAAATCGCTAGCATCTACTACATTTTATACTACTTGAATGAGAGAGATTACGAAAAAAATGCACTCGCTTGCGAGTGCTCAACAAGCAGCTAGCTCTTCATTATTTTAACTTCCATTTTCCCTCTTCTTGTTGCTACCAATTTCAACTGGTCTGTTGTGGAGACACCCTTATATATATGACAACCCTTGCACTGCACGGTACATACTTAAAAGTGCAAGGTTCTATGAATATGTCTATATATACATAGACTCCATATGCTAGGCGAACTAAATTTAAGAGTGATTAAGTTCACACATGTGGTAATTATAACGTAATTCATGTTTATGTGTGTGAGAGAGAAACGCATGAAGTTTCTGAACCTCGGTCTAGCAGAAATGCCGCCTTGCATTTATATAAAAGACTCTGTTCCCATGCATTAAGCCATCGATATGCACTGCATATTTTTTTAAAAAGGAATAATAATATTTCGATCGGTCTCCAAAATTCACCAAGTGAAGAATAACCCTTTATAAATTTGAATGCACACAGCAAAAGGTGCAAACCTTGTACACAGTTGAGCACACATAATTTTGAATGCAAACCTTGTACACAGCCGTAACTCATGAATGCAGACTGTCTTTGTTGAAAATGTGCGTGCATGTAAAATTTCCATTGTGCCAAACAAATACGTGCAACAGATGAGCTTGTAGCTCAGTGGTAGGACTTCCAGTTGAGAAACTACATATTCAGGGTTCAAAGTCTGGGTGCTGCACAATAAAAATCTCCTCGCTGGTGAGGACAGGGTTCAGGGGTTTTCCGCGGCCGAGAAGCTGTGACTTTCCGCTTAATGAAAAACAGTTGGGGTTGTTCCCCTCTGGTCGTGTTTTTTTTAAACAAATACATGCATGGTGAGACGAGACCATGCATGGAACAGTCATCAAATTCTTTCGTTCTTGCTAGCAACTGTGTCTTCATCTAGTTCTCTTATATATCCTTAACATTTTGAAATATATAGTATATGATATCATAGTATATAGATATCAATGTTCTTTTCTGAATTGAGCAATGCCGATTGAATGTTGTATTGCATATGCATCACGGTGAGAAGAACCAAAAATTCTATATATGCTATATACCAAATTTACACAATAATATTGTACAAAATAACTAGGTAGCTAGCAGCACCAAATAAATCCAGCTGGTACTTGATCGTTTCAGTAAGTCAATTACACATCGTCACACCACCATGACTCAAAGAATTGATGCACTGCACACATGTACCTGCATAGCTTCTTCTTATATATGATCCATGACATGATGCATTTCAGACAAGACTGCAAGCCCTTTTAGTTCTTGTGGCACAAACAATCAGGTTTATATATAGCTTAACTGAGAGGTACGGTAGAGGGCCAGCATATCATCATAGCTTGAGCTCAAGGTCTACCTCCTGATCATCTAAGTTCGAGTCTGCCGTTTGATTTAGATCGTACGGTCTGTTCAAGCAAATTGATTCCTGCAGAAGTGAAGTGTGGCAACATTGCAACATGAGCTTGAATAAGTTATCGACGGAGACTAAAACCACATCACATGTATATTTTTACTATTATTGGAAATTAAAAATGCTCCATTCATTTCAAATTATAAGTTGTTCATGACTTTTCTAGTCTAGCTAAGTATCTAATAGCTATACATTTATAGACATATATAGTGCATATTTAATTGCATGCATAGCTAGTTATATATCCCCTCAATAAAAATAAAAAGTTATATATGTGTATCTTGAAAAGTTAGAACGACTTATAATAATTTAGAACATATATAGGGGGTAATTAAGCACCTGAGGATCGAAGAGAGGCAAGGTGGCATTGCTCGGATGAGAGTAACGACGTGCTTCTGAACCATAGATAGCGCCATGGTAATTTGGTGACCTGAAGGTAATAATAAGGAAAATGTATGGTCAAATGTCACTGCAATATATATGTCAACTGTGTGTTTAATTAGCTAGGTCTTGTTTGATATGCATGATCAAATCGCATTCAGCAGGTGAACATGCACGAATCCTTGACTGTATATAGCTCCTTGTACATGTGTACGAACCCGTACCTGATGATGGGATTGGTTTGCGATTCACCATATCTCATGTCTCCAGATCTCTCTCCATATACCATCTACGTACAACAGACAAATAATTGAGGTTAGGTCGCAACCAGAGCAGCAGCTGTAAGATATGCAGGCAGCTGGCTAAGCCATCACGTGCATGGGAGAATAAAATCTTCTGATCTGCACTGATACTCTCGTTGTTCATCTTTTAGCGTTAGGCTCAATTATTTTGCATTTGCTCATCTTTTAGGCTTCATGATCTATCATTCCATGGCCCAATAGTAATATATGGGCATTCTTGATTTAGTATAGTACACTCAAGTACTTGCAAAAGCACTGCAAATTAAATCTACTAAAAGAAAGTGCAGCAACACCAAACTGTTTGGCTAGATTTTTCTGATTTTATTTCAGTCTGCTGATGCACTACATATATTAATTAACAAGTGAATTATGAACACAAAAATGCTTGCACTATATATATATTAATTAACAAGTGAATTAGGAACACAAAAATGCATGTTTATAATTATTTGCCTTTGTTAATCACTGAATAGGACGCCTAAGTTTTTTTTCGATAATGGAATAAGATGTCTAAGTTAATCTAGCTAGAAGATATACCTTAACTACACTTCTACCTTAATTACAATGATGCACAGATCTTTTGCATATTTGAGAAGATATACCTCGAACTCTGTCGTCGGGGGAAAAATAGAAACTACCATATAGACAGCTAACTTGTTTTAGAGTTTCTATAGACAAATTTGTGTGATCTCTGCTAGTAAATAGCAGTATAGACTTTGCTTGCGTCCTATTTGTGAAGCAATGGCATTTGAGAGATGTGTACCGCAAGATGATGAGCCGGACGATGAATCGGGTAGGACGACGATGGAACACCGATGTTGGCATTGAAGGCGGAGGAGGATGGAGACGAAGGTAGCGAGTGAGACAGCCTCAAGTCTTCCTGCTCGATCGATCGATCAATCCCAATTACAAATAAAATCATCACATCAAATCAGGAACTTCCAGACCTAAGCTAATAATAACCATGGCTAGGAATCAGGCCAGACGAACAGTGTAATTACGTACCAAGTTGAAGCTACCAGTTCTGTGGATCGGAGGCGGCGGGTGGCCAAGAGGGTGGTGCAAGTACTCGGCCATCTCGCTCTGTATCCTGATCTTCTCCAGCTGCGCCACGCCGAGCCCTCGCTGCGGCTGCCTCGGCTGCTTGTCGGAGCCGCCGCCGCCGCCTCTCTTGCCCTTCCTGCTGGACCTTCCCTTTCCCCATTCCATGCTGTCCCCGGACCCAGAATTGCTTGCACTCATGGATCCCAGCAGCTGGCCCGCCCCTTGCTAGTAGCCACACACACGTCTCTCTAGACCTAGAACTGGAAGACGACCAAAAAATGGAGAGCAATAAGCTAAAGCTAGCTCTACAAAAGAGAGGAGGAGACGATGGATGGTGAAAGGAAGCCTCTTAAAAGTGAAAGGGAGAGATCCCCCTGCACGCGCAATACCCCCATTAATTAAAAGGTGACAGCTTGATTTCCTCCATTTTTTATCGGATTTGGTTAGTTTAATCCGTGTAGTGGCAAATGTGGGCTCACAATGCTAGCACAGAGAGAGAGAGTCAACACCATGTGCAGCACGACTAATAAAATAAAAAAAGGAGAAATAAACCAACTGAATTTGCATTGGCTCCTTGGTTTTGATAGGTTCGAAGAAGATCTTGGGGCATCTTTGTCAGAAAATTTAAATGAAACACTGATAATTCATATCGATCCTCCTCAATTTTACGTAGAACTGCTGGAGTAGAACAGAAACACTGATAGTTGCATGTTTTGTTAATGTAGTTGCATCCACCTTTCAATAACGATTCCTAGCTGCCTTTCAATAATTAACTAATGCTTCTGTTGGCCGGTGAGTGAACTGAAAGGGTCTGTGGATCTTGGATTCTTGATGTATCAAGAAAGTACCCCCAGTGGATTCGCCAGTTCCTAGTTGAAATGATAGTTTGGGCTTTATTTCACAATAACATCAGGTGACTGGTGACGCTTTCTTTTTTATTTTTTTCATTCTCACCAACAAAACAACTCTGTCATTTTCACTGAGTTGATGAAAACATGGAGCGGAGAGTCTCAGACTCCCAGACACCCCCATATATACTCCTATACATTTATATACGCAGCTCATCAGTGAAAATTTGATGATACTGTACACAATATATAATAACTGAACTAATAATAATAAGTAACAACGATGATATAGAATGATCAGACAAACGGTGGAGGGACATATATATTTTTTTCCAAAAATAAAATTATAACACAACTGGATCGAGACTGATCGAGAGACAGGGGACAGAATTGTAAGTGCCTGCCAAACCAAATCAAAACACGATTAAAGTAGCAAAGTGGATACGCGCATGGTGGATTAGTTTTGGGGGATATATATATAGTAGTACATGGCAACATGTACGATTATCTAAAAGAGATTCTCATTTAGTATTGTGTGTAGGGGAGAGGGAGATGGGGAGCAAATCTTCTGGGCGATCTTGGGAATCAGAAGCTTCGCTGGTTTCCTGCATGGATCAGACTCAACAGCTGCTGGCTGCTGATCTCTTGATCGGACAGGCCGGACATGGGGTGTTGTGTGTGTGCTGTGGGTGGGATATCACAGAGATTAGGTGGAAAGGATCGTCCTTGCTGAATTGATCCAACAACACAAACCACACACTAATGCCCATATGTATATGTTATCAGCAGCATGCAGGGCCCAAACCACAAACACACACACCTGCATCTCCAACCACTTGCTAAGCTAGTTGCTACAGTTCCGTCCGGTCGTCGTAGGATTTGGGTTTCACGTGCGGCCTGGATCTCTGCTTGCATTGCATTGCACTTGCACTTGCACCTGCACTACATTCGTGTGGTGACTGGCCGGTGACAATGATAACACGCATCAGTCGAGAATTGACAGTGCAAACTGGAAGAGAGCAGCAGAGGTTCGCTGCATAAACACACATCATCACGGCATTATATATATAGATAGCCGAATGAATAAGAAATCGGTTTGCTTTCCGTTTTTGCAATTTTAAAAGTATTTATAGAGATCTGCAGCATCCGATGCTCGCAAAACTCCTTAAAGGGAACAGCACCTAACTCTTGAGAAGGCAAGATCAGGCTGATCTCTATAGTTAATTGATTGCGCCGTTTTCAGTGGGCAATAATGTGGGTTAGGAAAATAGCAGCACGCTGTGCATGCTTGATGCTCCTCCTCTATTGTTTAGCTGCATGTGTGTAGCATCTTTTCGAGACTAATTGCGTCTGATTTTGTTAAATACAATACTGTTGCTTTTACCTCCAAACAGCAGAGAGAGAGAGAGAGCAACACTCAACAGTCGTCGTGCGTGCCTGAATGCAAGATCAGATCTTGCGGCCAAAAAAGAAAGAAAGAGAGAAAAAGAACGCAAGATGATAGTGTTGGCGTTAAAATCTAGCACCGTTGTGGACGAGCAGCACCTACTTGACACCCTCCCGAGATCCTCCCTGAACCAAAGAAAAAGACGAGCTGAACTTAAGAGCACACAAACTGCTCCGTTGTTTCAGCGTTGGCTGAAACTGAGTACCCAGGGAATGGTGACACAAGAGCTGTTTTTTCTATTGTATTGCACAACATATATATATATATATATATATAAACCTCCACCCACTATCAGACGGTCAACGTATGACTACAGTACTCAACTACTCATAGTACTATACATACATCAGTCCAAGACGTGGCTGATGGAGCCTCTACAGTTGCAGGGCCTATTGCCATGCTCTACATGACCAAGACATAGATGGCCACGACCGGGTGACCTCCCTGTCCTTGCCCATGCTCGAAAAGGATGATGGGATAACAACAGATTATGTCTAATAATCTTCTCCTAATCCTACTGCTAGCCCTTGACCTCTACCATGCCAATCATCTTCCTCAGCTTCTGGAGCCGAAGACGCCCGAGTGACTTGGTGAGGATGTCAGCGAGCTGCCGGCCAGTGTCGACGAACTCGATGACGATCTGTCCTCCATCGACGCAGTCTCGAAGGAAGTGGAACTTCACATCGATGTGCTTGCTCCTGTCGTGGAGGACGGGGTTCTTTGCCAGCGCAATTGCTGGCTGGTTGTCCACCTTGAGCGCCGGTGGCTGAGCTTGAAAACCAGTGAGCTCCATCAGCAGCCGACGCAGCCAGACCACCTGGCACGCCGCCGTGGCCGCAGCCACATACTCTGCCTCACAGGTGGACAGAGCCACCTCTTCTGCTTCAGCAACTGCCTGGTGATCGGCGCTCCGCCAAGAAAGAGAAGCACGCCAAAGGTGGTCCGGCGCCCGTCCATATCACCCGCCATGTCCGCGTTGCTGAATGTCTTGAGTCCCGGGTACCTTCCTTGGCCTCGGGCGGCGCTTCACTGAACACCTTTAGCTAAAGCCCACCGCGCTTGGGGAAGACAATCCCCAACTCCACCATGCCCTGGACGTAGAGCAGCAAACGCTTGACCGACGTCCAGTGATCTCACGCGGATCCTCCATGAATCTGCTCACATAGCCCACCGCAAAAGCAATGTCCGGCCGCGTGTGAGTCAGCCAGCGCAACCCGCCGACGATGCTCTGGTAGAGCGTAGCATCCATCTTCACCGAGGTGCTCTGCCTCGAGAGCTTGATGCGCTCCTCTATTGGCGTGGCCATAGCCTTGCAGCCCGCCATGCCTGCCCGCTCGAGCAGCTTCTGCGCGTAGGCGCACTGCCCCAGCCTGATGGCGTCCTCCCCTTGCCTCACCTCGATGCCGAGGTAGTAAGACAAGGCGCCTAAATCGCTCATCCGAAACCACGCGGCCATCTCCTCCTTAAAATTGGCGATGTCCTAAGCCCGCGTGCCGATGATGATGAGGTCATCCACGTACACCCCGACGATGAGATGTTCCTTCCCACATTGGCGGGTGTACAGTGCGTGCTCCGTGGCATATCTCCCGCACCCAAGCTCAGCCATGGTGGCGTCGAGCTTGACGTTCCATGCTAGTGGTGCCTGACGCAGACTGTAGAGGGCCTTGCGTGGCCACAGCACCTTCTTCTCCGCGCCCTCGATGATGAACCCCGGTGCCTACTTGACGTAGACCATTTTCGCCAGTTCCCCATTAAGGAACGCCGACTTGACATCGAGGTGGTGAACATGCCACTCCTTGGCAGCGGCGAGGGCGAGCAGGAGTCGCACTGACTCCATGCGCGCGACGGGGGCAAAAACCTCCTCGAAGTTGACTCCTTCACGCTTCACAAACCCTCGAGCGACGAGGCACGCCTTGTGCTTCACCATGGCCTGGCGCTCGTCCCGCTTCACCTTGAAGGCCCACTTGAGTCCGATCGGTCGGCAGCCCACAGGCGGATTGACCAGTTCCTAGGTCTTGTTCTCCTCAATGGCCTTCATCTCCTCCAGCATCGCCTTCCGTCACGCTGCATCGCGCTCTGCAACAGCGAACATGGTCTGCTCCTTTACACTCATCAGAAATAGAGTATGGTCGTTGACAACGGGCGCCGCCGTATCCGCCATAATGTCGTCCAAGCGGCAGAATCGGACCTCCTCACCTTCATGGTATGCGTCCATGAACTCCAAGACGTCCGACGGCGGGGTCGCATACTCGATGGACGCCACCGTAGTTCTTCAAGGCAGAGTCGTTCGCAGCGGAGAAGTTCTGTCATTCGAGGCCTCCCGATCAACGATCGGGGCCCCTTGAGAAGTCGAGGCCCCTCGTGCTTGGTTCGAGGCTACCTGGCCTGCACTTGGTCCCCCGGACCCATGAGCAATCCTGACCGACCTGCGATCAGGTGTCTCACAGTCGAGCCCGTCCTCGCGATCGAGACCAGCTGACGTGGGGTCATGGCCAGCCCACTCGCGGTCAAGGCCTGCCTCACAGTCGAGGCCGCCAGCTGCGCGGTCGAGGCCTCCCTCGCGGTCGAGGCTCCCCCGCCTTGCGGTCGAGGCAGCCTGCACCTGTGTGGTCGAGGCCTCCCGCACCTCTGCGGTTGAGGCCATCCCACCTCGCGTGGTTGAGGCCTCCCGCACTTCGTGTCCCATGGTCGGGGTCGCCTGACCCTCGGTAGCTTCCCCGGGACCCGCGAGCGAGTCCGCCCATCCCTCGGTCGCGGCTGAGGCCCCCATGCAGCGGCGAACATCTCATCGTCGGGGTGTATGTGGACTACCTCATCGTCACCGGCACGCAGGCTCAGGACATTGCCAATTTTAAGGAGGAGATGGCCGCGCGGTTCCAGATGAGCAATTTGGGTGCCTTGTTTTACTACCTCGGCATCGAGGTGAGGCAGGGGGAGGACGACATCAGGCTGGGGCAGCGCGCCTAAGCGCAGAAGCTGCTCAAGCGGGCAGGCATGGTGGGCTGCAAGATTGTGGCCACGCCAATGGAGGAGCGCATCAAGCTCTCAAGGCAGAGCACCATGGCGAAGGTGGATGCTACGCTCTACCAGAGCATCGTCGGCGGGTTGCGCTGGGTGACTCACACGCAGCAAGACATCGCTTTTGCGGTGGGCTATGTGAGCAGGTTCATGGAGAATCCATGTGAGGACACTGAACGGCGGTCAAGCATTTGCTGCGCTACGTCCAGGGCACGGTGGAGTTAGGGATTGTCTTCCCCAAGCACGGCAGGCTTCAGCTGAAGGAGTTCAGTGAAGCACCGCCTAAGGCCAAGGAAGGTGTGCCAGGACTCACGGCGTTCAGAGACACAGACATGGTGAATCATGTGGACGGGCGTTGGAGCACCTCTGTCGTGCTTGTCTTTCTCCTTGTCCGTCGGAGCCTTCCCCTGCTTCTTGCCGCCATTTCTACCACGGTCACCACTGCCATGACTGGAGCCTTCCCTGGACCTACGCTTTTTCTTCATCCGCGTTGTCCACTCCTCCTCGGTCAGCATCAGTTTGGGCTTGTCCTTCTCCGGCGGTGCTGCATCGTGACTCTCCACCACCCACAGTCGCCCTGCCACATCCTCGAGGGACAACATGGAGATGTCCAACATTGTCTCGATGGATATGGTGAGCTGCAAGTACTTGGGAGGAACCACGCATAACAACTTGCTGATGAGGTCCTCGTCCTCCACCGGCTTGCTGTAGGTGGCCAGCTGGCTCGCCAACGACTGAAGACGAAGCACGAAGTCCTCCACCGACTCTCCGGACTTGAACCGGATGTCGTTGAGCTCCCGGCGCAGCTGCTGAACCTTGGCCTGCTTGGCTCGATCTGAGCCTATACGGAGTGACTTCAGCATCTCCCACGCCTCCTTCGCTGTCTTCTTTTGACCGAGCACCTCATGGAACTCGTCCGGTGTGGAGGCCATGAGCGCCTCCATGATGCCCACCTTCGCCTCCTCGCTAGCATTGCCGATCTCCACAGCCTCCCACCACCTCCGGATGCGAAACTTCCACTTCATCTGGACAGCCCACTCGCCATAGTTTGTGCGGGTAAGCATCGGCCAGGAGTTGCTCCCACTATACTCCTGCACCACGCGCACCTCAACCGGCTACGCCACCGGCTGGATCTGCCTCTCCGCATCTCCGCCGCTGTCGTGCAGCACACCGATGGCATCCGCCATCGCTAGCCGCTAAGCCTGACGATGTATACGGCTCTGATACCACGTGTTGGCGCTAGAACCTAGCACCATTGTGGGCGAGCACCACCTGCTCGACCCTCCTCCTCGAGATCTTCCCTAAACCAAGGAAGAAGACGAGCTGAGCTCAAGAACACACACTGCTCCGTTGTTTCAGCGTTGGCTAAAACTGAGTACCCAGGGAATGGTGGCACAAGAGCTGTTTTTTTAATTGCATTGCACAACACACACACATATATATATATATATATATACTCATAGTACTATGCATACATCAGCCCAAGACGTGGTTGATGGAGCATCTACGGTTGCAGGGCCTATTACCATGCTCTACAGGACCAAGATATAGATGGCCACGACCGGATGACCTCCCTCATTGCCCATGCTAAAAAAGGATGATGGAACAGCAACAGATTATGTCTACCAGATAGTGCTTCGGCCGTTCCACATTAGCTAATAAAGAAGCGAGGCTGCTAACTAGTATGTGTACAATGTACTGATCCTACTACCTCCTATCTTGAGAAGCTGAGTCGGCCGGCGCCCATAGATGTTCAGAAAAGCTGAAACAGGATCTGTATATATTAATCAGCAGGCTCTTCTAGTACCTTGCATTGAGATAAAAGCAGGCTAGATCAAACATATTATTAGATAGATTAACCTATTGGGATAAAGAATCACGTACAGTACTGAAGTGCTTGCACACAAGCATCAATGCAAATAGAACTTTTGCAAACCCACAAAGAGCAAAGTTAGAGCAACTTTAGCAGTCTATCTAAACAGGCTATCTATCCTAAATTTAGGTAGTAGAGGCTAAAAGACGTACTCCATCAGGCTACCTACTTGACTATCTACTTTTATTTGCTACCTAAATCTCTCTCTCCTCTTCCTATTTCTATTGGGCCAACAGAGGGGCAGCTAAATCTTCTCTCTCCTCTCCATGCGCATCTCTCTCCTCTCGCGTGATTCTTCCCTGATGACCCACCCTTCGCTTTCCGCGCGTGGCCTCTGCAATCTCCGGCGTCGGGCCTTCCTCCAGCGATGGGTCCTCCTCCACCTCCCCAGCGGCACTGGCGAGGCTCCCCAGTGGCACGGCGGCCCATCGAGGCTCCCGGTGGCCCAGCAAGGCTCTCCCATGGCGCGGTGGCCCCGGTGAGGCTCCCGGCAAGGCTCCAGGGAGGAGCACAGGCTCGCCGGCACAGCCACCCTCGCGCGCTGCTCATCCCCCACGCACTTCTCCCCGGTGCACGAGGCTGCCGGTCCTACCCCCACTACTCCGTGTTTCGATGGCAAAGGAAGAGGAGAAGAAGGAGATGACAATTGGGCTCCACATGTCATTGACTGTTAAGCTGAATTTAGGTAGCCATGTTTAGGTAGTACTGTTGGAGTTGGGACTAAACTTTAGATGGTATAAAATTGGTGTCTACCTAAATATAGTTTTAGATAATATTGTTTAGGTAGTACTGCTGGAGTTACTCTTATAGCTAGGGGAATTGTAGTGCAGTTCAGCCCTGTATGTGCACTCCATGACCAGCTATAGAATAATTTATCTATGCCACTTTGAGTTACCAAACTGAGTATAGTAATTTACAGGATTAACAAACTCCTGCTAAGTGATTTTTTTAGATAACATAAAATTTTTGCTTCATCCTCCAAATAGAGGAACCAAACCACACTCGATACAGTAGGGTTGCACACTCAAGCAACCAAACAACCAAAGCTATATAGCTTACATAGCAATCAAGTGGTTTACTGTAACATTATGGTAAATATCATCATAAGTGTCATAGTAACATATGTATCCTAAATATATATTCCCTTTATTATGTGAATTTATATGTAGACCTAAATATATTCCTAAATATATGTATCCTAAATTATATATGCACTAAGATGTGAGATCAAAGCACAACTAAAAAAGGTTATTAAATCCAGACCTCGTTGATTATATTCCTCGCTATAGTCCTAACCTGCAAGCTGCGGTTATCTGTTCCATATATAATTTAGTCACGTTTGACAATTGACTACCCTAGATATTACAGTCTTAATTATTTCATTGCAGAAAAATATGTTAAAATCTTATTAAGGTGAAATTAGTTGATAAGCACATGATGCGTGTCAGTGCGTGTGGATACGGATTAGCCATACGCCTTCCTCGCTCACAAACACCACACATGATTAATGACTCGTTGTCACACTAATCACCTTGCATGTATATATGCTTAAATATCTCTTAATCAGTCAGTAGCTTGCGGCTTAATATTGATCCTCTGATTTTCTTTATAAAGAAGGAGACTAATTGGAATAAACAAAAGAAGAATTGCAAGTTCTCTGCTACTACCATGCCTAGGATTAAAAAATGTGGTGGGAAGGTGATGATGGCAAGCAACAAGTGTCACGGTGACTGATAGAGCCATTGACTAATGCAGTGATGCTATGTCCTGATGCCGTTGTCGGATGGCTGCGTCTCGCATATACTAATTGGATGCCATTTAATAATATACATTGTTTATTAGATGGCGCCGCATTGTCCCTCACTAAACCATGCGTGTTTTTAGCTGTTATATTATTCATATACCTTAGGAATGTTTGAATTCATAGACCTAATAGATAGTTTTGTTAGTTATAAAAGGATTGAACTAATAATCTAGTAAATTGTTATATTCAAACAACAACTATATATCTTACTAATTGGACCAAATCAGCTAATAGTAGCTAATAGTGATTTAGCTAATTCTATGCGTGAGTTATTAATAATTTTCTCTGTTTTAAATTATAAGTCATTTTAACTGTTCTGATATCTATTTTGCTATGTATCTAAATATATTATATTTATAAATATAATAAAATATTATATTTAGAAACATATATTAAAAAAGTTAGATTGATTTATTATTTAGAACCGAGGGAGAAATTATTAAATAAATAGGCAATTTCTAGATTAAAATCAGAATATAGATCATGACAAATTGACGAACTAGATTTAGCATGTAAATATTACTAGCATGACAGATCAGTATATCGCATATACTAGCGGGACAGATCATGATATCGCATAGCATGAACATAATAACTAGTGTAAACCGAACTCGTACACTAGATATTTTTATACCTGCCGATGTGGATGTACTTGGTGATGAAGATGCAGACGACGATAGTCAGCAGCGACCTTCCGATGTAGATGTACTTGGTGGTGAAGATGCAGACAACGATAGTCTACAGTAACCTTCGAAAGACGAACCGTCGAGGAGAATTTGGGAGCAGTCGCGCGGAGAGCGCTTCCCAAAAACCTTATTCGCCTTCTCCCGGTGCAGGGTCGCAAAGACGAGGGTTTCGAAGACCTGCTCTCTCGATCGCCCGTGCACGCTGACGGTCGGGATGGAGAGATTACGGCGGCAGCGCAGTAGCGAGAAGAGGAAAAGAACAATTTACTACGTTAGGATTTTCTAATTGAAACTCCCAATTGTAGATTTTTGTGTGTCTTTTTCAGGAGGATCAGTACGTATATATATGGAGGAAAATCCTCTATCTATACATCAACTAGCAATATGGTACTAATTAATGTTGTACCTTCCACCTCTACTCATGGACTTAAATATTAAAGCCCATTAGGGAATACATATATTGGGACTTTGAGATTTAATAGAATTTCTCATATGAAATTGGGGAATTATTCATATAAATTCTAACAATCCCCCACCAGATCTCAAATGCCCAGTATTGATATTTTTCTTCTCTCTCACTACTGTTTATATACTAGTATTTCAGCAGAGACTGTTAAGTTGAATATCAGCCTAGAGCTTCAAGTTACACTCATTCACAACTTGAACAATGGACTATGCCTTGAATTGCAAGTTTTGTGTGTATGAGTTTTACTTAAAGTCAAACTAGTACTTGGCTGCAAGTAGCCTTCCCCGTGGGTGGAGCATATGCGTCATACTCTCTGGTATCTTCATGAGCTTACTAGAGACCACCCAAGTCTCATAGACTGCGACGTTTAACAGTCAGAACTCATATAGGTATGTTCTTTCAAGAATGCTCTGTAGGAAAGCATCTTCGCTTGTTAAAGCCAACAGAACATATTAAGGCATTAGCCAACCTGCCATACAGTGCCTCAACGCTTTTGAGAGTATTGCATCTTCACTTAGAGAGGGTTATTATTATATTCTCCTCAGTTTACCAATAACTTGTTCTTCCCAGATCCTTAGTCACAGGATCTCCGATCAAAAAGGTTGGGTTACTACTACTGTAAACTCACATGGGTCTCATACCCATCTCTCTTGATGCGATTTCTATCACATTCCGTGATAGCCCTTTAGTAAAGGGATCTACCAGGTTTTTATCTGTTTGGACATAAGCCACAATTATTACTTCGGAGTTTCTCAACTTTCTGACAGTCTTCAAACATCTTTTAACGTGTCTTGTTGACTTTGCATTATCCTTAGCACTATTCACTTTAGTGATCACTGTTTGATTATCACAGTTTATAAGGATAGCCGGTATTGGTTTCTCTACCACCGGCAAGTCAAACAAGAGCTCACGCAGCCACTCTGCCTCTGCAGATGCTGTATCCAAAGCAGTAAGTTCTGCTTCCATGGTTGATTTAGTCAAAATAGTCTATTTACAAGACCTCTGTGACACTGCGCCACCTCCAAGAGTAAATACATACCCACTAGTGGCATAGATTTGATCAATATCAGAAATTCAGTTCGTATCACTATATCCCTCTAGCACAGCTGGGTGCCCAGAATAGTGAATTCCATAACTCATTGTACCATTGAGATAATGCAAGACCCTTTCAAGTGCATGCCAATGATCATCACCCGGGTTAGACATGTACCTACTCAACTTGCTCACAGCAAAAGAGATATTTGGTCTAGTTACGCTAGCTAAATACATGAGTGAACCAATGATTTGAGAATATCTCAATTGATCTCTAGCAATTATCTTGTTCTTTCTCAAGCTCACACTAGGATCATAAGGTGTTGGAGAAGGCTTGCAATCCATAAAGCCAAATCGGCTCAAAAGCTTCTCAACATAGTGAGATTGCAACAAAGTAATCCCACTCTCTTCCTTAATTATCTTGATGTTCAGAATCACATCAGCCTCTCCTAGATCTTTCATGTCAAAACTCTCAGACAAGAAAGACTTGACTTCATTGATCACATCAATGTTTGATCCAAAAATTAGAATATCATCAACATATAAGCATAAAATAATAGATTGGCCCCCACCATGTCGATAATACACACACCTATCAGCCTCATTAATAGCAAAGCCCGCACTAGTTAAAGATGATTCAAACTTCTCATGCCATTGTTTAGGTGCTTGTTTCAAGCCATACAAAGATTTCAATAACTTATACACTTTCTGCTCTTCACTTTTTACTACAAATCATTAGTTTGATCCATATAAATCTCCTCATCCAACTCTCCATTAAGGAAAGTTATCTTCACGTCCATTTGATGAATGAGAAGACAACATGAGGCAGCCAAGGAAAGTAGTACTCGAATAGTGGTCATTCTAGCAACAGGTGAATAAGTATCAAAGAAATCTCCGCCTTCCTTCTGGGTATAACTTTAGCCACAAGCCAAGCTTTGTACTTGTCAATAGTACCATCAGGTCTAAGCTTCTTCTTGAACAACCACTTGCACCCAATAGGTTTACACCCAAATGGTAGCTCACATAACTCCCAAGTTTCATTAGAAAGAATTGAGTCCATCTCACTACGAACAGCTTCTTTTCAATCATCTGCATCTGGAGATGCATATGCCTCTGTGATAGAAGTGGGAGTATTGTCCACAAGGTACACAATGAAATCATCACCAAAGGATTTTGCAATCCTTCGTCTCTTATTCCTCACAGGAACTTCATTGTCATCCTCCTCAAGGACTTCTTCAAGTGGTTGTCCAAATGACTCAATAGGATGCTCGATAGGTATAGTAAAATCAGGAGCTAATTCAGTAGAAAATTTTGCATTGCTACGCATATCTTTCATAAGGAATATGTTCTCAAAAAATATAGCATCACGAGATTCAAAGATTATATTAACATGCATATTAGAAATTTTAGATTTTACTATAAAAATCTATAGGCAATGCTATGATGAGCATATCCTAGAAAGACACAACCCACTGTCTTCAGCCCAAGCTTACGCTTCTTAGAAATTGGAACATTGACTTTCGCCAAACATCCTCACGTGCGCAAGTATGAAAGTGATGGTTTTCTTCCAACCCAATGCTCATATGGAGTTGTCTCTTTATTTCTATTTAGAATTCTATTCAGGACATGACTCGCAGTCAATAAAGCTTCCCCCCACCATGCCTTAGATAGACCAGCTGTGTCCAACATGGCATTCACCAAGTCAGTCAACGTGCGGTTTTTTCTCTCGGCAATCCCGTTTGATTCAGGCAAATAGGGAGGTGTCCTCTCATGAATAATACCATGTTTCGCACAGAATTCATCAAATGATGCAGGAAAATATTCACCACCACGATCTGACCTTAGACGCTTAATCTTTCTCTCTAGTAGATTTTCAACTTCAGCCTTATAGATTTTAAAATAGTCTAATGCTTCATCTTTAGTTTTTAGCAAATAAACATAACAAAATCTAGTGGCATCATCAATTAAAGTCATGAAATATCTCTTTCCATCTTTTGTCAACACATCATTCATCTCACAAAGATCAGAATATATGAGTTCTAGAGGTGCCAAGTGTCTCTCCTCCGCTGCCTAGTGTGGCTTTCGAGGTTGCTTAGATTGCACACAGCTGTGGCACTTAGAACCTTTGGCAATAGTGAAATCTAGAATTAAGCTCAAGCTAGACAATCATGACATCAATCCAAAGTATACATGACATAAGCGAGAATGCCATACACTTGAACTATCACTAATTATGCCAAAAATATGATTCACTGACTTGTTATAAAAATCTGCTAAAGATAGGCGAAACAAACCTCCACAATCTTAGCCTTTACCAATAAATTGTCCATGCTTCGATATTACAACTTTATTGGACTCTAACACTACCTTAAACCCATCTCTCAAAAGAAGAGAGGCGCTAACAAGGTTCTTGCGAATTGTAGGAACATGCTACACGTTCTTAAGCTGCACAATTTTCTCCGAAGTAAACTTCAATTCTACGGTGACAACACCATGAACAAAAGCATGTGACCCATTTTCTATCAAACAAAGATATATCAGCACACGCATGAATATTAGCACTTGTATCAACCCACCAACTTGGGGATTGAAACACTGAAAGTACGGTAGGGATATTACCATACTCCTCTTCAGCACAGCTAATAGTCACGAGATTGATATTCTTTTTCACATTAGAAAAGTGACCAAGCTCTCCACAAGTGAAGCAAGGTGACTCTGCTTTGGTTTTCTTCTTCTCGTAGGTAGTTACTATTTTGGCATTGGAAGGTTTATTGTTCAAGATTGTTCTTCTAAGAATAGTGTTATCTTCTTAGACTTTTCTCTGATTTTCTCCAGAGATATTTTCCTCAGATGAGCCAACACTAATCCAGAACACTTTAGCCTCTAGCCAGAGCATGGCCTTATCTTGCCACCTCTTAAAATGTGCACTAGAAAACTTTTCTAGTCTCAGCACGTCAACAAAAATAGCCATACTTAAATCAAGAAAAAGTCTATAATAAGGTTTTTGGATTGTTAAATAAATAGGTAATTTCTAGATTAAAATCAGAATATAGATCATGACAAATTGACGAACTAGATTTAGCATGTAAATATTACTAGCATGACAGATCAGTATATCGCATATACTAGCGGGACAGATCATGATATCGTATAGCATGAACATAATAACTAGTGTAAACCCAACTCGTACACTAGATATTTTTATACCTGCCGATGTAGATGTACTTGGTGATGAAGATGCAGACGATGATAGTCTGCAGTGACCTTCCGATGTAGATGTACTTGGTGGTGAAGATGCAGACAACAATAGTCTGCAGTAACCATCGGAAGACGAACCATCGAGGAGAATTTGGGAGCAGTCGCGCGGAGAGCGCTTCCCAAAAACCTTATTCGCTTTCTCCCGGTGCAGGATCGCAAAGACGAGGGTTTTGGAAACCTGCTCTCCCAATCGCCTATGCACGCTGACGGTCGAGATGAAGAGACTATGACGGCAGCGCGGTAGCGAGAAGAGGAAAAGAACAATTTACTACGTTAGGATTTTCTAATTAAAACTCTCAATTATAGATTTTTGTATATCTTTTTCTAGTAGGATCGGTACGTGTATATATATGGAGAAAAACCATCTATCTTTACATCAGCTAATAATATGGTACTAATGGATATTGTACCGTCCACCTTTACTCATAGACTTAAATATTAAAGCCTATTAGGGAACATATATATTAGGTCTTTGAAATTTAATAGAATTTCTTATATAAAATTAGGAAATTATCATGTAAATTCTAACATTAATTAATTATGAGCATCTCACAGAGGCTAACAAACCAATATCACCCATTCACCCGTGTGACCGTGTCACCGCCATCACCCATCAGTGGATGCACTTGTTGCATCAATCACGTCAGGTTTTCCTCCCAAGAAATGGCTATGGGGCCGCGTCAATCTCCCTTTTCCGGCCCACATCACACCCTCCATGGGCTTTTGACATGGGCTCCATCCATCGTCAACGGTCCAACGGGGCACTGGCGACGACGACTAGGCAAAGCAGAGCGCGAGGAAACGTGGAAGCCGACAGGAGTTGTTGGATTTCGACGGAGCAGGCAGAGGCGCAGAGCTGAGATGAGCTCAGCTGAGCAGCAGGTGTCGCAATAATAGTTTTTTTTTTTTAGCATTGTGTCGCAATAATAGTTGACGAGGCGCGCGACAGGATTTCGCGCCAGGGAAAGCAGGGGGAAAAGGACGCGCCGCCTGCCGCGACGCCATGGTGGCAGGGCAGCAGCTCTCCACTCTCCAGCCGGGCAGGGGCTCTGTAAAATGCCTAAAAAGGGACTTCACGCACACACTAGTCTCAGCGTCAGTCAGTCAGTTGGTCGGTCATTCAGAGCCGGACATCACAGAACGGAGCATGAAGTCAACTCGCCGGCGAGGCGACTTTTGCGAGGAAAAGCAGACGCCTAGGCACGGCAAACGGGCAAGCATGGCGGGAAGGCTGGCAACGGCGCTGTTGCCTTGCCATTGCCACCGCTGAATCTGAATCCTTGCCGTGCCGAGAAAGGCGCGGCTCGGCTAGCCCAGCTCCGCGCACTGCACTGCAGCGCACTGCACCGGCGGCGAGTCTGGCCAGGAGAAGACGGGGGAAATCTGCAGTCGACCACTGTGCACTGGCTGCGGACTGGCGCCCACGCCCACGGTGCTGGCGCCTGGCTGGCAGTGCAATGCAAATTTCTACTGTGCTTGACTGCTTGTGCAAGTGACTTGTGAACACACGACGTCTGATCTACTGCTACAAAATACTACCGTAACTACATTGCACGTGCTGGCGTTATCGTCGATCCAAGTAGGGAGGATAGACTGGCATTGTGCCGGCACATCACCTGATCGTCTAGTGATATCCCGTCGGTACTTTTCTAATTAAACAGAATCTGGAATCCACTTGCACGCTGGGCTGGGTCGCTTACTTCAGGGCCTTTGCCACCCGCGCGTTGGGAGGAGGCACGAGAGTGAGTACAAGACATAGACATTGCTACTGATTGTGTTTTGAGAATTATATAGGAATAATAGTAACAGAACCAAATAGTCTTACAACACATTATCTAAAAAAAATTAGTCTTACAACAGAGATGAAAGATGAACCGACAACTTTGGGCAAAGCGCAATGTGAAGATCCTCCCGACACCAAGGATCAACAAGAATACAGCACCGTGTGAAGAAGATCCTTCCAACATGTGGTACGTGTAGCCATAGTCTTCTTATCTATGGTGGGTGTACATGGATAAATCGTTCTCTCTATTTCTATTGCACTCTCTCTGTCCGCTTTTAATTGTCGCTGGAGCGACAGTACCGTGTCCCTAGATATTAGTCGTTCGCTATCAATACGGGAGGTGCAGCTAGGCCCGTACAGTATAGCGTAGTGGTCTGGAGTCATTTCCCTCCCATTGCAGCCTCACAGCACAGCGCAGAGTGGACTGCAAAATGTCTTGTCAATAGGGTGTTCAGGCTATTGTCTCCGCGTGTCTTAATTCTTGTGCCATCTCTCTAGCGACGGTTAAAAGGCGACGGAGGGATGTGTTTATTTAACTTTTGTCATATGTAGTGTAGCTGTAGTCTTCTTATCTATGAAAACTGTGCCGGGTCATATATGTGTAACATGCTTAACATGGCCGCCTAACATACTACGCATGTGTCTTTTTGTTAGCGAATCGCATAACATACTCCGTATATGGTTAGCAAAACATTGTAGGGTCTGCTTCTATTGGTATAGCAAAATAAATAAATAAATAAATAAATAAATTGTCCTACAAAGGCTTAGCAACAACACAAACTCTATGGCCGGTCGACAAACAACAAACTCACCACGAACAACTCAGTCATCCATAAGTGAAGCCACTAATGGTTTTGGGTTCAACCCGGTTTATGTGGTTTGGTTTCTCTTTTGGGTTAGTCTAGATTTAGGGGATTTTTTCGTCATCATGAAACTTTGGATGGCTCCTTTCACCAGCTATATCAACAGTCTCACTTTAGACGGAACCATCCGCTTTTGGCATCGGAGGAGGAAGAGAGCTCACGTCAGTCGCACTTTCTTACTTGCCTAGGCTTTCCACTTTAGGAGCCTGGACTTAATCGCTAATAGTTACAGCTACTTCCAGCACCATGTCTAGGGGCTGCCAGTGTTGGAGAAGATGTCAATGTACACACCTCACCCTCAAGGCCGAGGTCTCATCACCATCAGCAGTCAACACACTCACTCATCACATTGATGCATACACCGGGCCTGATCGTGTACCAAGGTGAATGTCTTCACCCAACTCTCTGTTAAGCCACCCTTTTGTCGTGGCTTGTGGGAGAATGAGTCCTTCGATCCATAGATCACACTCCTATTGATCATTTAGAACACACGCCTCAGCCCTCAGCCTTCATTTGTGTCCTCTTGGAGGATCCTTCCGATTCTCGGAGCACCGTGAGTCCGTGACCTACATTCGTCGCACAAATATGTAGCCAACTCAACTAAAAAAATCGTGGGTCCGAAATCGAACAAGGCTCAGCGAACAACGGAAACGAGCTGGTACACGGGGGCCAATCCAGACGCGTCAGTGGCGCGATAAATTTTCACGAGAAAGATGGTACAAATCACAGGCTACAAAAGGTGACCACAAGAGATCAATCAAATCGCCCCACCGACCGTTTGCATGGGCATCATCATCAACCAGAGCCAAGTCACAGTCGCAAAAAAAAAAAAAAACCAGAGCCAAGTCACTGCTCCCTCCCGTCCTCACTCGGGCCCACGCTTCAGTAGCATAGGCCCCACGGCAACTACCTAGCCCATAAGACCCGAACTGGTCACTGCGACAAGGGTCCCACGTGTAAGCCAAAGAGGACGCACAAGACAGCGAAGGCGTCGTCAGGCTGGATGGCTGGCTGGTACACAGGGCCCGCGTGTCAGTCACTCACTGATCGCCGACGCCGTCCCACGCGAGCCCGAGGCGGCCGCCCTCCTGCAGCGCGCGCAGCAGCTGCGCGCCCTTGCGCCGTCCACGCGCGCTGCACTCGCCCTGCATCGCCGCCACCACCGCCTTCACCACCTCCGGCGGCGGCGGCGAGGACGAGGCCCCGTCCTCACCGCCAGCGCCACCGTAGATGGCGGCCAGGACGCCGATGGCGCACTCCCGACCGCGGCCAGCCATCCCCTCCACAGCCCTTGCCAGCACGGGCGCCGCGAGGGCCTCCCTCCGCACAGCCGGGGCGCCACCGGGGGCCGTGCACAGGAGCTCGAGCGCGGCCAGCGCGCGCTCGGCCGTGGCCCCCGCCGGCCCGGACGCCGCCACCGCCTCGACGGCGGCCGAGGCCGCGCCGGCCTCCACGGCCGTCTCCCTGTTGCCCTCCTCCAGAAGCACGACGAGGAGCACCTTGGCCGCGAGCCTCGCCGTGGCGGGCTCCCGCACCGCGGCGACCACCCCGGCCACCACCCCCGCGGGGACCGGCCTCGCGGCGGCCTCCATCTCCCGCTCCACCGTCCGCAGCGCCGCCACCACCTCCCCCGTGGCGAACTTCTCCTCCGCGCTCAGCAGCGCGTCCCCGGACGCGGACGCGGACGCGGACGCGGACGCCGAGGCGTGCGGCGGGTGGTGCACCGGCAGCCTCCACTGCGTGAAGCTCTGCGACGCGGACGAGGACGACGAGGAAGACGACGACGACGGCCCGACGTTCCGATGCTGCGCCCGCCGCTGCGGAGGCGGTGGCGTGGCCGCCGCCAACGCCGCCGCCGCCTCCACCGCCACCGCCGGCGACGCGGACGACGCCTCGCCGCAGGGCGTGCCCGAGCCGCCGCCGCCGCCCTTGATGCCACCACCACCAACGCCACTCCCTGGCACCACATTGTTGTTGGGCGTCGCCGTCGGGCTTAGCGCCGGGTGCGTGCAGGTGCTGAAGATGCTGCAGGAGAAGATCGCCCGCGGCGACGCCTTGAGCCTCGCCGCCCCTCCGCCCCCTCCTCCTGTCTGCGCCGCGCGACTCATCTCACGACGGCCGCCACAGCAACAGCGCTGAGCTGATCGCCGCGAACGCGAAGCAGAGGGGTAGCTCAGAGCTAGCCGGTCGATGTGAATTGAATGCTCGTGCTGTGGCTCTGAACTGATTGCCCGCGCGCGCAGTCGAGCGGATCCCACGCAGCCACTCAAGCTGAGCTGCCGCTGTGCCCGGCGCGGGGGTGGCTCGTTTAAGTAGGTAGCCACAGCACGCGTTCGGGTACGGCAGCGGTGGCGATTAACGGCGCGGTAAAAAAAACGCCGAGCGAGCGACAGGAACAACAGTGCGCTGAGCTTAAGCGGGGCATGGGGGTAACGTTTTACTGGGATCAAAAGGGGACAAGCAAAGCGATCAGCAAGGCTGCCGCCGGGCTCAGGTACCATATGGGGCAATGCCCGTGGCATGTGCGCCGTCCTTGCGGCGCAGCCGCAGCCGCGCAGCGCAGGGCAAGGGCAGCTGCCTGCGACTGCGACTGCGACTGCGTCTGCGATCGCGCCGCAGCCTTGCGCCCTTGCCCTGCTCGCTGCTCGGTGCTCGCCGCCGGCTCCTTTCTCTCGCTGGCTGGTTTGTGCCTGCAACCTGCGTATGTCACTCGCTGCCTCATGAATCTTACAACCAGATAGGGACGGCAGAGAGGGTGCTCCTCCGTCTCCGTCCGTCGACGGACGCCCCCGCTGATAGCGATCCGTGCCTGCGGGGGCGTACGGCCGCACTGCGGGGCAATAGCCAATGAACTCGCGCGCGCTGCAGCGGCCGCACGTTCCGGATTGGTCCGTCCACTCATCCACCTCATCTGCATTATTGCTTGCTGGAACGGCCGGGGCCTGAGAATCGTTTGGGGAAGAAGAGCCAAAAGGATCCTCCTGTTCTCCGTACACGCAGGCCAATGGAGAAGCAAAAAATGGCTACGAACGATTGCTCGTCGTGTCGTGGGCACGCACGTACGTACCGCGATGTAACAAGCGTGTACTGGAGGTGAGAATGGGATGTCTCAGGTATTCCTGATCGAGAAGTCTGGCATGGGTGATGCGTACGTGTTCCGAGTTGATGCTTTCTTTTCTGGTACGTACTTTCTTTTAGTACTTCACTGATATACTAACACTATTGGCACATCGTCTTGTTTTCAATATCAATGGCTGTTTAGAGGCCAACTGAACACCAGAGAAGGTGAACGAGAGTTACCAGGTTAAGGGTGCAAGGGTTTAAGCTTGCAGTGCTGCTCTCTCGATCCATTCATACCATCGTCCTCAGCGGAAAGCAGGTTTGGCCTACCAATGGCTGGCGACATGTGGGCATGCGGATGTTGGCAGCATAGCAGAGCACCGTCAGCCGCCATGCTGCCTGCCTGTGGTCATTGGCGAAACTAGGTTCAGGCTATTCGGTGTGGGTTCAGGGCTTCAGGCTATTCGGAGTGACAGAGATTGGAGGTGAACTGAAGGGCATTTGCGCAGCCGCGGTCGACTATCGTCGATTCGTCCACCGCATACGTCTCCTTTTTATTTTTAACAAACGTGTGATTTTTCTCCACCGTCCGTCAAACACTCTGTGCAAGGCCAACCAAGAATCGGATTTTAATCCGAAACAAACAGGAACCAGTGGAGACAAGAGACATGGAGCAAAACACCGAGCACACACGGGGACCATGCCTAGACCAGATGCATGGCCACGGCAGCACAGTTCATGTGTTGGTGTAAAAAGGGCCGGCTCCCACTTGTGTTGTGTCACAGTACATGCCTGAGTGTTCGTTCATTTAAGTGCCCCTGGCATCCCGCATTTACGCGCGCGTGACATCCATAACTGCAAGTCTATTCTGCTGTCACGTAACGCATATCCTCCCATGGCTCCAAACGCGTTCAAACGGCCGGTTTCGCTTCGCCCGGCGATAAGTGTCCAAGTAAATCCCCGGCGCTGGGCCCGCCACCGGCATGGCAGCGGGCGCGCGACGGGGACGGCGGCTGTGGCCGGGGGCCCCGAGCCCATGTGACCGGCGGGTGCCCGGCCAGTGGGGCTGTCCCGAGCCCGCGGCGCTGCGAGTCATGGCGCGCAACTGGCCGTGTTCCGTCGCGGTCGATCGATCGCGCACCGAACCGGTGCCATATCTATCGGCATCGCGCGCAGCGGGGGTGGCGCCGCTCTCGTGCACCGCAGCAGAACCAGAACGCAAGCAAGCAAGCGCGCGCGCATCGACACGTCCCGCGCGCGGACGCACGCATGTGCTCCGGTCGCGCGAGCCTGTTGCCGCGGCGTCCGCGATCGAGCGCAGGCACAGGCTCAGGCGCTAGCACGGGCACGTGAGTGACGCGACGGCGTTCTTGGCGTGCGATATCGATATGCTGCTAGGGCGAGTTCAGTGCGTGGCTCACCCGACGACGAACGGTCCTGGTTCCTGAGACGGTGAAAGCACGGTGGCGTCGCCGTCGCATCTCGACCGGTTCTCGTTTCTTTTCTTCCTTCCCGCGGCGGCCCGGCTTGAAAGAGGCGGCTCGGCGCGGAGGCTGGGTCTGGACGTCTGGTCGAGGCCGCGACCCGAGCCATGTGTCGTCGAGGTCGCAGTGGTCCTCGGTCAGTGGCTCAGTGCTGGTGCTGCCGTGCCGTTTGGTCCCTCGGGCCTGGACGCCTGGTGATCCGGTCGCCACCACCACCAGGCTGTGGCTGCTGCGGTGCCCCAGCGTCGGTCCCGTCCGTCCTGAACGAATAATCATGGATGTCGCGCGCCCACACGGGAGACGGGCGCTCAGCACGGAGGCCCATGAGCCAGATCGGAGTAACTGTGTGACGTACCAACGCACAGGCCGCGCGAGACGCGCAATTGTGCGTGACCATGTCAGGGCCCGTTTGGATGGAAGCATGAGAATTTGTCTCGCAAAAAGTATTGTCTGGATGTTGTCTGGAAATTAGATAAAATCTGCCTGGCCAGGCAAGTTAGAAGATAATTTGTTTGGTTAGAAGCCTGTGCCTGGAAAGGATAATAAAAGATATAATACCATATTTAAAGCCTAATAAAAGATATAATACCATATCTAAATATATACACTTATGATATATATATAAATAATAAATAATAGATAAATAAATAAAGTCATCCATATATTTTCTCAATTAATAATATATTGAAATTATAGTAAAATTAATAGATTTTCTAGTTGTTTAAAAATTTTCACAAGGAAAGAACATATGAGGAAGAAAGATAATTATAATTACACCGCACACACTGTGCTAATTTCAACGTCAACATAATCAACCGAAGGGTGTAATTTAGAAAATATAAAATATACTAAATTTTAATATAAATAAAATATATTTCTTCTATATAAATTTTTAACACAATTTCTTCTATATAAATAAAATACATTATCTTCTATATAAATAAAACTGTTAATAAATTAATAATATAATGTTCAATATTTTTTTAATAATTCATACATATGACTAAGGAATAAATAGAATAAAATATACTATATGTATGCCTTAATTAAATAGCTAATGCAGAGTTCTAAAAATGGAAACCAGAGTTCAATAGGAGCGCGTAAGCCTTGATTAAATAGCTAATGCAACGTGCTTAACCCAGGCAAGGAAGCAGCGGCAGCCAGGCGGCCATTTTCGTGCGCCTCGGCCTCAGGTCACCAGGATTGCAACCAAACAGCGTGCAGGCAACTCTCCGGCAAGGTACAGGCCAGGCACTTTTGTCCAGGGCTCAATCCAAACAGCCCCTTAATGCCGGGCAGAAGCTGCTGGTGAGAACAGCACAAAGGGGACGGAGGTCAGAAACACAGGATGCCAGTTTTGTGCTAGGGGGAGGAGGGAGCTGAACGTTCACAGCCGAGCTCAGCTGCAGTTGCGTGGCAGCGCGGCACTGTTCCTATGGCTGCTACCGTGCTACGTAACGCAAGTAACCAGCAGCGCTCGTGTCGTGTTCTCTTGCAGGCAGGTAAAGCAGTTTCGCTAGCTTCGGATCCTACAGGTCCCACGAGGTGCGCAGCGCAGACGTGTTGGGAAATGGCAGCGGCCAGCGGCGGCAGCAAACTGGGGTCGTGTGATACAGTGGTGATCTGGAGTTGTTGCGATGGTTGGTAACGCGCAGTGGCTCCGGGGAGGCCGACCAGATCTCGCCAAGCGCCAGGCCGGGCACATCCCCTTGTCGTCCAATGCTTCTCTCTCGTCTCTGAAACTGAACTCTGAAGCAAAGAAAGGTCTCGTTTCAGTATTTCCGTCTCAATGATTCAGTCGTACCCCAACTACTCGTACCAAAGCTGGAGGATGGCCGGATGGGCAATGGGGTCGTAATAAAGTAGAGTGGGCAATCCTACTCCAACTTGTTTGGATAGGATGTGCTATCAGAAAATTTTTGTTCAGATAGGTGGGGAAAACAAACCAGTTTCTTCGAAAACTTCCCGGTTAAAAGTGACCCAGTATATAAACTGACATTTGGCTTTCAGCCATTGTAAAAGGCTCTTCAGAAGAACATCGAAGTTCAGTGCGATCTACTATTTCCGCCCTACTTCTGGTAAGTTCATCGGAATTGATTTTTTTTTAACAAAGGGATGGACATTCATTAAATTAAAACTCTTTTTACGACTGAGACTTTAATATAAAATAAAATTATATTAAAGCACACCACTAGGTCTTGAATCTTTTTCTTCCTCGCGTCCGACTGCGTACTCTTCGGAGAACTCCATCGTGACCATGGGAGTACACCAAATCTGGACCTGAGAACCACAGTCCTTACCAACAGAAGACTCTACAAACATGGAGACCGCATAAGAGGCGCAATATGCTCGACCATTAAAGGAAGTAAAGGACGTCAAGAGCCCATCGGTTGTATCTTCTGAAGGTTGAAGTGAACATAAGATCCGACGATGCTAGCATCACCACCAGCAACCGTAAGGGCAGATCCGCTGCCGCCAGTAGCACCGGCGACCGAAAAAACGATCTCGCAGAAAGAGAAAAATAGGTCAAATCCCTCCTCGAGAAGAATTATTTCAACATATCTCGATCTCAGGAGCATGCCATTATCAGAGATGATGACGCAACCACTGACGATCTGGTACAAAGCAGAAAACCGGATCGAAGACATCGAAGCGGTCAATCAAAATCTAACCCTAATTATTATGATGAAAAGGAAAACAAAACAGAGAAGAAACATAATAAAAACAGTAGATCGACTAAAACAGACCAACCTGTTCCTTCTCTTCACCGGCAACTGTTCCTTCTCTTCACCGGCAAGGAATTGATCGGGGAGGGGGATATAAACCGTTTACTTTGCAAATTCAGAGGGACTCGGTCTATTTTTGCATCTGGCTTTCCGACCAGGATCAGAAAACAGAACATGGCACACATCTGACATATATGGCTTTCAGAAGAACACCAAAGAATCTAATCACTCAGTCAAGCTCTGTATCGTGTACTCATATTGCTCAGGTGCGAACATATTAGTTCAGTTTGCCTTTCGTTAGCCATGAAAGCAATATCCCGATTCAGATCTAGCATAGAAGTGCAGAGAAACGTAATGTAACATCATTCCAATGTAGCACCCATTATCAGGTAAAATATCAAAGCTGATTAACAGACTGAGTGATTAGATCCTTTCCAGATCCACTGAATAATTAGTGTGACTTGCAGACACAGCACGGGAAGAATTCTGACTGGACAACATGGGCATTTTTTTACTGTTATAGAATTATGAAGTACAGACTTCTGGATACAGATGAAAGTATCATAGAGGAGGCAGTAGGCTACCGGGTTTGATCTTTCGCAGACAAAAGCGACCATCTACAATAACACGTGACAACCTCGTGGGCAAAATGGGCGTCTTACAGTAGGCCACAAATCTCACTGCACATGTGAAAAAAGACTTAACCGAAGCACTTCACATAAAACATGGCTCCCATCGCTCCCTTCAGCGCCGTGTAAACTCTGTCCTTCAGTTCAAGACTCTGCCTGTCGGGCAATATTCTTTATTTGTTCCGACCAATCTGTTCCGGCGATCTTGGAGCTGCAGGAAGATTGGATACTTGAGTACAGAGCAACAAACTGTAATGAAGCTGATGCATGTGGGAACCATAAAGTACAGTTAAACGAAAGAGCAACCAATGTTCACCAATGTCATATATTAATACAGAATGATGGTCCAAGATGCAATTTTCTTTTCCAAGACGTTTCAAGTTACTTGGTTCCAGCAAACAGTTATAGTTGGTTACAAATGTTAGCAGTTTTCAAGCAATAGCAGACAGCTACAGTAATAGTAGTAGAAGCATAGTGATGTAGTTCACACTCAGAGATCTATATCCAATTTCCAAACATTTAAATGAACAATGTGTTCAACCAAATATATCAGCCACGAAATAAGTATTTTTTTACGAGTTACAAAATAAGAATTTACTGTGACTCGACAGTATCTCAAGGTTATGTTTGGCACATCAGAATGTTCTGATTCCAGTCAGCAACACCAGAATTGTTGCCAAATGAGCAGGCGATAAGAGCATTCAGCCTTGAAATGGCCTGAATCAATTCAAGATTTTTGCCTAGGGAACTAAAACAGCTAAAATGTTGTTTCTCGTGATTGTAGTTCTAGTTTCAAAGAATCCAGCGAGCTAGCCATACAGTTCCACAAAACAATTATAGTTCACCAGAGAAACATTTCCAAGGAGAAATCTGGATCAGAAATGTTTCTGGCAGAATACCAAATGGGCCCAAAGATTAGTAGTTTCAGCACGACCACATTTTCCGAGAGGAAACAGCAATATCGGATTCCCAGGTGGATGCATGCTCAGCCAACACTTTCCCCATGGGCATTCACATTTTTTGTTGAAATTTAATCAGCCCTAACAATACTATTACAGCTATTTTTGTGTTTCTAGGACAAGAACATATTCAAATGCATGGTTTAGTTGATTATAAACTTATAAAGTACCACAAGGACAGATAATACTGATCAGGAACTAACATTAAAAGCAACCCAAGAAGATGAAATCACAGCATAACACTTAATATCAAACGAAGTCTTGAATAGTCAAAGATGGACATATGCAAGTGCGTACACATACCCATGCCAGCAGCATCAGAGCCTCTCATGATTCTAAGTTTCCGACAACTTGTGGTGAACAAGCTGCAAAAAGGACATGGGAAATAACTAGTAAATGTCTGATGCATCCATATCTGGCTAAACAATTAAAAAAATCTGAACAATTCATGTCAGGGATCACAGATAAGTGTTTAAGGAAAACAAAAAAAAAATGGACAAACATCTAGAACATCAAATTAGTTTAATTAAATTCTCCATGAAATATATTTGTATAAAACATTTATATGAGCTTAGAAATGTTAATATATTTTTCTAAAACCTTGTAGTTCAAGAACTTTAAGTTAGGACAAAGCCAAAGTAAACTATTTGCAATGGAGGGAGTATAGGGCACAATTTTTCTGTTACAAAGGTGAAATGAGATATTCACAGAAATCCAATCATTGGCTAATCTGAATCCTCTGTTCCTAAAGAAGTGCAAAACTGAACATTTCGAAGAAGCTGGTGAAATCCAATAGAATAGCCAATTTAGCCCACAAGTGGATCAAAACATTTGATAAAAATTACAGTCTTAACTGGACCCATTTCCTAACTTTTCAGTTTCCACATCTTAAAACGCAAGTGTTCTAATGAATTGACCTAGTCTAGACTGCTGCACCGAAATTAAATAGGTTTAACCCTATCATTTGCATATAAACAGAAAAGGAACACTATCATTTGTACAAGTTACAAACTCACTCCCAGGGCAGATCACCAACAAGCATCCAGTCAGCATCTTTATCTTCGTAAGTAAGGACATATTCTTGGTCCTGAAGGGCATCAGCCCTAGAACCATCAGTAAGCCTATCCCTTCTTGATGTCTTGCATGAACTGTTTTGACCTGCAATATCACTAGTTTAAACATATGCATTTATTGGAGAAACAACTATATTTACAGAACAAAGGACGGCCTCGGTCGTAAAGTAGGGATAGAAATATTCCTGTAAAAAGAGCAGCTAGAAATGTTTTATGTAGAAAAATACACAATGGTCAATACTTCTTAAAGTTCAGAGTAACAGATCCAGAGAATTATGAAGCACATGTAAACATACATCATTTTTTGTTTTTGCTCCAATCATTAAAGCTATTGATAATAGTGTTTACTGTCATTTTCCATTAGTTTGCTATGCAGAGGAGCATAAGACCTTTAGGACATCATTTGCAATTTCATTTTATATCATTATTATTTTAATGAGGACATTCAAATAATCCTGGTCAATACTTAATTACTTATTGGCTGATGTACATGCCAAACATTGACTAATCAAAATAGAATGGGCACTGATTATCAGCTAGTTCAAACTATTAGCGCCTCTCCCAGCTTCCCTCCCTCCCCCCTCTGCTATTTATACAGGGAAGAAGTTTTTTAGAACCTTGGTTAGCAATCAAGCAATGCCACTTCTTCTTCTTCTTTTTTTTTTTTTTGAAGGGCATACTACCTAGTTCCTGTAAAAAAAAATGTCGACCGACATTGAAAATCAAAATAGTGCAGAGGCCATTGTTCAGCTAGTCTAACAATTATATATTAACTGTGAACCATCCTTTAACAATTACTGTCAATTGACTCCTCAAGACTTGCAGTATACCTAATTGTACCCTAGATGGGGAACAAGTCAATCGTCTCCCGGAAAACTGTAACTCATTAAGTACATCACAATAACATGGGTAAATAAATAACCAGAGTGGGGAACAAGTAAATTAATAACTGTTGCAGAAAAGCTAATAGAAAACAGAAGCACTTACCAGTGATGAAGCAGCTGAACATTTTCTCCAGGCCAAGCGAGAGATCCTCATAGCTTGAATAGGTCTTGAGGTCCACCTTCCTTAGGTACGGGGCTCCATCCATGCTGACCTTAACATAACAGCATCCCGCTTCACTCCGACCTTCATCTTCCCCCTTTGTCTTTGTGGCAGTCGCAGCTAGTGTATTCTTTCGGTAGCTCCTAACTGGCGGCCATCCAACAACTTGCGCCCTAGAACATAAACTGCAAAGGTTAAGTCCATGCCACTAAAAACATCATGAAAAAAAGGCTGCTCAACAAAATCAAATGCATTATGTCTGGACTTCCGGGATACTCCATAATCCACATTTTCCACTGTACCTAGATGCATCTAGAGCCTATACATGATACGCAATCTGGCTGCTTCTATCTCAAGCAACCTCTTTTATGTCCGCTGCAGTTTTTCTCTCTAATAAGAATAATAAATTAAAAAACAGCAGG